>LD688936.1:2743072-2754511 GCA_003118335.3 Papilio memnon
TGGATAAAAACCCTAATGTGGGAAAGAGACCATAAGTTGCTGCCAACATAAAGGAAGCAAGATTACGATGGTTTGTCATCATGTTATGTCATTTTGACATTTGCAATTGATAATTTGACAAACGTAAACAATAAAATATATTTATTATAATTTCACGCGGATGAAGCCGCAAGGGAACAGCTAGTAATATTATAAAGAGGAAAATTTGTATTTTTGTATATTGAAATAACTCAACAACTGGGCCGATTTCAAAAAATCTGTCACCATTAAAAAGCTACGTTATCGCTGTGTAGCATAGGCTATATTTTTAAATTTCACATGGACGAAGTCGCGAGCAACAACTAGTTTGTAATAAGAAATAATCGTATATCTGTTACCGTATACTTACTACACTATTAATATTTTTTAAATGCAATCTGTATACATGATTAAAACCACATGAAAACAAAGTGTCCTTATAATGTGTTGAAATGAGTTCTCAAACTCATTAGAGGCGACTTGTCCGCCGCCTGGGGCGAGGGCACACAAACACGCTTTGAGCTGCACGTCTTGTATACCAAGTGTTCCTTCCTAAATTAAACACGACAAACTTGAAACATATGAGAAAGACTACTTTAATTATATTAAAAAACCAATATGGGTTTTTTCTTATTTTTAAATAAATTAAATACTTAATCAAGATTCTGCTTGATGTAAATATATTCCCCACGCTTCCTTTATTCCTTAGTCACATACAAAGCGTTATTTTTGTCAATGAAGAGTAATAATCACTTAACTTCTCTCAGCTGATAACTTTTCTATGCAATCTGCCAACAAAATACTCGAATTAACTTCTCAATTCGTGACCTAAATATATTTGCGTGATAGTTGCGAGAACGTATCCATAACGTCATCGACAAAAGTAAGGTTGGTTGGTGTACTTTTCGCCCGGTAGGGGCGCTGCAAACGTTTTCACGTATATTCATAATAAGTTCTCTTTAAAGAAATACAAAGCTGTGAAGTCAACCCACTCGTACTGGACCATTGTGGTTGACTAAAGCCTGGTCACCCTTGGGGTTGGGTTCGATCCCCAAGGAGATATGAGCTGACTACTCGTCGCTTGTATTTCCTAGGGGTTAGTGTAAAAAAAAAACGAAATAAAAAATCTTAAATATTTATTTACTTCAGGGAAATAATTATTATTGTAAAATTTCTTATTAAAATCCAACTCTGCGCCAACGCAAGCTGCGTCTTTAAATTATTTACATTCGTTCCAAATGCTAAGTACGGGTTGTTCGGATATGGAATGTTTCCGCGAGTTTTCACTGCCGAAACACAAAACAAAAACATATTGCTATCTCTTTTTTGTTAATGTAAATGAAAGGGATGGAAATATGTTATTGTATGTTAACGGCAGTGATAAAAACGGTTATATTTTTTACACATTGAACAGAACAATCACAGGTTTACAAAGATCGTCTAAACTTTTAGAGATGTTCGAAAATTTATCGATATTAGAACATACATGTTTTCAACCGAAATGATTAATCATTAATTGCATATTTTTTTATTTTCTTTTTCTTTAGTATTAATTCACCGTTAATTAATATTTTTGACTTATCATATGACATATTGACATATCGATACTTTTGTTACGTTAAAAAATATAATTTAATTCCAAGCATGTTAAATGCCACTATCTCCGTGTAGAGTCTGCACTGAATGTGTTAATATTCCAGTAAACATTGATTAAACGGTACAAATGTATAATTGATTTATGTATGAAAATAAAATTATCGATAACTATAACATCGGTCATCTCTACTTACGATAAATATAAAATCGAGTCATGATGAAACACAAAACACTAGCTGATACTACTCATTAACACATCATCTTACTTTTTAATATAATTATCGAAATTCAGACTAACTTTATACAATGCCTACTTAGTAAAATCTATGTCCAACTACTTTCTACTCAAAATTCACCTTTTTTGCGGATTTCTCACAGAATTATAAACTATTGAGTTATGATGAAACACTACTATTCTCCTTACATATTCAAATATATTAAAATTTTAAAAAATTATATTTTTATTGCTTTCATTTCTTTTAGTATTATTTTAAATGCCACTTATTTCGACATCAATTTATCAATACATTTGTAATTATTTTGTCTTTCTTGTTTATAGCATTGTAGATACATAGTATGGGAGCATTGATTTTCAAATTTGTCATATAATTATCACACTATCTGCTGCTCTGAGTACTTTAATGGTCAATAAAGAGCCCTTAGTATAGATGTAAACAATCCACTGAAGGAAAGCTAAATGACCATTATACAACTGAGAGTGGCAGTTTATCTCATTGCAACATCTATATTTACCTTATCTATGCATTATTTAAAGATGTGATATTAATTGACTCTTATTAATTGTCATCCCGTCTATTTTATCAACATCTTACTATGAACTATCAATCTAATATTAGAAAAATCTTGATACATATTTTTTTTCTACTAAAACTTTAATGATTACACATTTCAATATCAACAGTAAATTAATATTGTATAACAGTTTAAAATTTTCCTCACTCAAGATATACAGTATGTAAAAGCCATCGGGAACAGATTCTAAGCACCATTTCCTAATTTAAAGTTTCATGACAATAGTTTTTCGTAAAATCTCTTCCAAAATGGCTTAAAAAATCACCACGAAAAAAGTTGTTTTTTGTTTAATTAATAATAAAGTTACTGAAATTACAAAAGAACTTGTTTACATTATGTATTTTGCAGTTATTTCTACAAAAAAATTAATAAAACCCAAAAAAATGTTTTTTTAAATTTCTCAAATCAATTTTTTCTTATTATTTTTGGTTATACTTGTATATCTTGAGTTCTTACATTTATCATACCTTAGTTTATGTTGCAATGAGATAATATCTCATATGATTTTGTCGGTAACTAAGAGCGGTGTTTGTTGCGGTTTATTGTCTGTACAACGCGCCGGCCCCACCACTCCTCCAAGTTGAATGGTCTGAAGTTAGCCAACTGTCGTGGAGCAATCACCTCCTGGTAGTACTTAGCGTCGTCATTACCACGCTCTAATTCACGTGTCACCTGAAAAAATGTTGTAAAACATGTAACATTTTCTCTACCGAGAGTTGATATACAAGATGATTCTTAATGAACGGATCAATGGCTTTGTGGAGTTAGAGGAACTCAGTAGCTATTGTTTAAGCTCAAAGTATGTTGCCTGATTTCCTATAGTTTTAAAGTTATTTATTTTTTGTAAAGAAATCGTAATAATCAAATTTCCGACTAAAATTTGTACATCAAAAATAATATGTTTACAGTGGTCATTTTTTTTAACAAGTCTAATAATAGATCTTTCGTATTGTTATTCCCTTTTTTTGCAATAACTCACACGAGTTAGTACAAACTAAAAGAAAATTATTGAATATTTTCAATAACTAATAACTGATCCATCCAGTAAGAATCACCTGTATAAAGCCAGCTGAAAATGTCCACAATTGCCTAGGTGAAATACTGATGTGCCATATTCACATTCAATTGGTGGCAGATAATAAATTCTGATGTAAATACACCAGTACGCAAGAATGTTGAGTCAGTAAATATTTTTTCGACCCATCATATGCAACAAAACAATGATAATCTGTACCATACCTTATTCCAAGAATCATAGATATAAGTAATGAGATCATCATGTTGGTTGTTATTATTGTTATTGTGAAGGTGTCCAGGTGGCATCTGTGCTGGGGGACTTAGGCGGGCTCCGTTGTGTCCATTCTGTCGTTTGCCTCCCATGTGTGGCAAAGACCTTGGCCCGCTGTTTACATAACTTGATCTGGAAATTTATAACTGTAGAATTAGACATAAATATACTAATATGCATATAAACAATTGTATAATCTATATTTAGAAAACAATTACAATGTGTCTTGGTACAACTATTTCAGAGATAATATTAGTGTAAAACAAATAAAAATGAAAATAAAAGTGCACAAAACAAAGAATATTTTATGTACTACAGACAACAAATACAGAATTAACATTAATTATTTGTTTATGTAGGAATTTCAATATTACTTAGATTTATCCCGCCTAATTTCGTATGTACGATACTCAATCGTAAAACGCAATACGGAAGCTGTGAGCTCTTTACGCACAAGTGTGCGTGGAAGATAAAACATACAGAAATCATACCCAACTGTACCAAAGTCATTATTATCATTATCGTCATCATCAAAGTTATACTAATCAAATCAAACCAGGAAGTTACAAGGTAAACGGAATAATCAAAATGCACGCGCACTATTTGCAAACAAGACAAAACTGATTGCAATGACGCTCGAAAACGTGTCCATAAATTTAACAAAATTCATCAACGATTTTCGGTATAAGAATGGCTGACGCGTGGCCATAATATAACACAAAGCAATTGAATTCTATTTATTTTCTAAATCAGTTTGAGATGTGAAAGTGTGATATAGTAAACGAAAGTACAATAAACTTTACCTCATATTTCTGTCCATGATTGAATTTAAAAAGACTTCTGCTACCTTTTAACCTAGTACTTAAATTATTTTATTTTAATTACAAATATCACGCAATTTACACTTATATCTAAAAGGATTTGCCCTGAAACTAGTTTTATAAAGAAAGATAAATAGACGGGACGCTACACAGAGGATACGACAACATCATATAATTATCTTTTATATATATGTCAACAATGGCACAGCTGCGTTTCCGCGCGTTTTTTCTATTGGTTGTTGGAAAATGGGCATTGAAAACAAACCAATGGCAGATGTGACTGCAGTTTCCTGCCATTGTGTCATTAAATATAACCAATGGAATCTTCATAAAGTTGCAAGATAAAAAAAACTAATCAGGATGCTGATTTTTCGAAAAGTGTATCTATTTCACTAGACAAACCCACAAAAATATGCCTATGATGTTATCAATTGAATAATTATCATTATTCTCCCATGGATGAATCATTAACTATATTTCAAAGCATCACATCGTTGCCTGAAAATCGCCTCAACTAAATATAATCTGTACTACAATAGACAAGAGCAAGACCCACTGGCAAGACCGCTAAAATCGGTTTATATAATAAAAAAACAAACATAATAATTAAAAATCAAGTAGATCGTAACAAAAGGAATTGTGTTGTATTAATGAAATACATAAAAAGTATCAATATTCAATCATGTCCGATAAGTTAGGCTTTGAGGAACTTCGGTTAAAGTACAAGGTAATTTTCTAACCTCCACAAATATATTTTTACAAATTCATTTCTTGTAGTTTGATTATTTACTTTTGTTTTTCAGGATATATTATCCAAAGCATTTTCAACCAACAACATCGACCTTTTAGATTCCTTTTCTAGAAATACAAATGAAGTTGACAGGAAAGCGGCAATGGATCAAGCATTTCGGGATAAACTTTTAGAGCTTCTAATTGAGAATCCAGACATGTTAGAAAACTACGTTTCCTTTTGCATAGAATCCTGTAGAAGGCACATGGTAACTCCCACTATGCCAGTGGTGCTTTTAGGTGATATTTTCGATGCTCTAACTTTAAATAAATGTGAAAAGTTGTTTGAGTATGTGGAAAAGGGAGTTAACATATGGAAAGAAGAGTTGTTCTTCGTTGCTTGCAAAAATAATCTACTCAGAATGTGCAACGACTTATTGCGACGTTTATCCCGTTCTCAAAACACGGTTTTTTGTGGAAGGATATTATTATTTTTAGCTAAGTTCTTTCCATTTTCTGAGAGGTCTGGTCTAAATATAGTTTCGGAATTTAACTTGGAGAATGTCACAGAGTTTGGAGGCGATAATTCAAGTACATTAAAAGATACTTTGGATGAAGAAATGATAGTTGATGAAGATAATTCCAAACTGACCATAGACTACAGTTTGTATTGTCGCTTTTGGAGCTTACAGGATTTCTTCAGAAATCCCAATACATGTTACAATAAAATTCAGTGGAAGACTTTTGTTGCTGTAAGTTGCATATTTATTTTTCTCTACATTAAGTTCTAATTAACATCTACCCTAGATTGTATTTGTTACAAATTATGCTATTTAAAGCATCCAACATTCACTTTGAAAAAGTACAGATGTAGCAGAAAATAGGCAGATAAATTAGCCTGCTTTACTCATGTAGTATTTTATCAGAAAACTCATGTTTTGTTGTTTGTTTTCTTGATAAAATACTACATACCAAGAATTCATAATTTTTAAACTATTCATTCTTTTCAGCATTCCGGAAGTGTCTTAGCAGCATTCTCATCATACAAACTAGAGGCAGTGGAATTACAAAAATCCAAGTTAAACAGACTAAAAGCAGTCAACTCGGATGTTGAAATGCAAGAATCAAATAAAGAGCAGCACTATTTTGCAAAGTTCTTAACAAACCAAAAACTCCTTGAGTTACAATTGTCCGATTCCAATTTCAGAAGATGTGTACTTATACAATTTTTGATATTATTCCAATATCTAACATCTGCTGTGAAATTTAAAATGTGAGTTTTTGATCTTTGTTTTTAAATATTTGAAAATGCTTACATAAATCAGAAAGTGTTAAGAATGAATGTGGATGGCTACAAAGGAAGAGGAAGACCGAAGAAAGTATGGATAGAAATGTATGGAAGAGTAGCACATACTGTGCCGACCCTCCGTAAGGGATAAGGGCAAGTTGATGATGCTTTGTCTTGTATTTGGTGTGGCAGAACTTTTGTAGCAGCTGATAGCTTTTAACTAAAAAAAAAATTACTTTACTCTATTTCTTAGTGCTCATTTCCATTTAGTGTTTAGTCACAAACTTCCTCCAGTATGCAGTTTTAGTCCATGTTCACTGGCAAGATCTATACAAAATAATGAAAGTGTTACACTCACTGCAGCCCAATAGTACCGACTTAAGAATAATAGATGGTCAACTGTGCTACACAGCATTCTTCTTACGAAAGTGCAATACAAAATTCCTTCTTAATAATACTTTCCTTATCATGGCGTAAATTTAAGGGAGACTCAGGAATTAAAGTCTGTGCAAGTAGATTGGATTAAAGAGACAACAGCTTTGATATACCGTTTGCTAGGAGAGACTCCACCGGATGGGAAAAAATTTGCTGAATGTGTCAAATGTATATTACATAGAGAAGAATATTGGAATAGTTGGAAAAATGATGGATGTCCAGGTAATATTATAATCAGGTTTTACAAGATATACATATTCAATAATTATTTTTAACATGATGTAGGGTAATCAGTTACTCTCACTGCCAAATACTAAATATTTAGAATCTTAAATATTTAGCTTCAAAAGTCCCACTTACATTCTGACATGTCAAATTTTTAATGGTATTTGGAGTTACATGCTGTGACAATTGAAGTGTTGTTACAGTATTTGGCTGTCAAACTCCTGCATTTTACTGTTCCATATAAAATTAAATTTTTATTGACAAATTGTTGTTTCTTTCTCTTAGAATTCCAAAAGCCAAAGGCTCCAGTGTCCGTTGACTCTGAGGAAGTAAAAAAAACTAGAAAAAGGAGAAGACCAGTGGGTGATATTATTAATGAATATAGGAATCAAGATAAACACTACATGGGCAAGTATGTAGCTCCCATGCATTCATTAATTTTCTTCATACTCTAATGCAAATTAGGTGTTTTTTCATTTTTTTGTGTGTGCGTTCTTAATTTAAAATTAATCTTGATTTTTTCAGTAATGAACTCACAAAATTATGGAATCTGTGCCCGGATAATTTAGTTGCCTGTCGAACTAAGGAAAGAGATTTTATGCCGTCATTAGGTATGTGGTTTATTTATGTGCATCCTAATAATAAAAAAACAAATATGCTTGTTTCTAAGTAGGTAGGGTAGGGACATATGGTATTAATAGTATTTTGTACAGTTAAAGGCATTTTTAAGGAATTAAAAAAAATACCTCTCTTTCTACCAACAGTTGTGCTTTCAGACAACAAAAATATCTCAAACCCCTTAAATGTTTTAAGGTGTTTTAAATCCCGTTTCAATTCCTTAGATCGGCTTCACTAACAAGGTCCTTTGGGTTTTTTCCCCATTGGCGATCGAATCCATCTGCCCAATGGGAAAGAAATTCCCATTTGGTTGATCAATTGGTCCAAAGAGAAACACCTGTTAACAAAAATATGGTGAAACAATCTATGATTTGCCTTTTTAATGTTTTTACCGTGTTTAGAGTCATACATGTTGTGTGAGGGCGGCGTGGGCGTGGGCGGCGCGCGGCGCACGGCCAGCGGCGGCTGGGGGTGGCGCGCGCTGCGGCTGCTGGCGCGCCGCTCCCCGCACTTCTTTGTGCACACAAACAACCCCATTGGACGGCTGCCGGACTACCTCGAGGATATGGTCAGTTAAAACATAAATACACAAAACATGGATGTCTATTACATCATACTTCATACTAATGGATGTATGGATGGATGTTTGTTAGAAGTTTGTGGCCTTAACAGCTTAACAGATTTTTAATGAAATTTGGTATAGATGTAGAGGATAGTCTGGCAGTATACATAGGCTACTTACTTTTTTTTTAATTCCACGAGGACGGAGTCGAGGGCGGTAGCTAATTGATAATACACATTAGTTTGATGATTTCATGCTATCTTGTTCATACGCACTTTGTAGATTTGGCATGATATAGGAGATTAGCTTGTGCCCGCGCGTAATTAAAAAACAAAAAGACTATGAGAAAAAGAAAAGAATTCTTCCAGACTATGATGCCCAACAACTGTGCCGAATTACATTGTGATCCGTTCCGTTTTAGTAATATGCAGGAAACATCCATCCATCCATCCAAACATTCGCATTTATAATATTAATATGAATATTAATGCGCAATATTGACTTATGTGTTTATGGTGAAGTTTAGCATTTTAGTTTTACTGTGTAACACATAATTGATTTTTCAATCATCTGATTGCAGTCTTCAAGATGCACATTACCTGTAGCCTAAAATTTAGACTATGTAGTAAATTACTATATTCATAAGATAATATACACTTTGAGCTGAATCATATTATGGGAAAATATGGAAGTAATTCTTTTGCGCATGTAAAATGATGTTATTAAAAGGTCATTGAAGCGCCACAAGTTAGGATCCCGGAGTCTTTTTTATTTTATTTTAAATAAGGTGGCAAACGAGCAAGCGGCCACGTAAATCTGCCGAAATGGCGAAGCGACCGCTGCCGCATAGATATCCGCAATTGCAGATGCGTTGCCTACCCTAAATCGAAGGAGACGCACATAAATAGGATATTTCCCCTTCCTA
This sequence comes from Papilio memnon, assembly GCA_003118335.3. NCBI lineage: Eukaryota > Metazoa > Arthropoda > Insecta > Lepidoptera > Papilionidae > Papilio > Papilio memnon. The sequence continues at coordinate 2,752,391 of LD688936.1, forward strand.
TGCGTCTTCTCCACCCGTCAAATCCACTTTCCCATTCAATCCTTTTCTCATAAGAAAAGGGTGGAACTGGAAAGGGACTAAAGTTGGGCCTCCGGCACCACACTCATCAGACGAAACGCAGAATTGCTCCCACTTCACGCCTGTCTTCTGTGTGGTCGCGGTATTGCTTGGGGCTAGCCGACCATACAGTGCTAAGATGTTAAAGCGGGCTCTACCACTGTTAAAGGTAGTCACTAGAGGATGACCACCGAGGGGGTTTCAGTGGGTAAAACCCTACATAATCCTGTTCCACCTCGGGAACAGGTACCCTTTACTAAGATCCTCCGCCCCAAACCAAAAAACGGTCATAATTACTGTTGTACTCAGGTAAAGCGCGTGGCGCGGGACACCGCCGCCAGCGCCGCCGCTGCCAGCGCTAACGGGGACACACCAACAAATCACAACGACAAAGCTGTCAAACAGGTATATTAGCTATATCTATTCTATACTGATATAATAAAAAAACACTGTTTTATGTAGGACAGGGGGCGAACCACTGGCACGCGTGTCATAAATGGCACACAATATTTTGGGCACGTCGATAATCAAAAACACTACGAAAATATTTTGAAGTAGGTCACCATAGAATTCATGTAATAATCGCAGTCAAAATTATTCGGTGGCACGTCTAAGACCGCATTAAACATTTCTTTAAAAAAATGGCACTTTGATGCATAAATGTTCGCCACCCCTGATGTATGATGTCAGAAAACACGGCATATTTTTGAACATTTATTTTTTATATATCCCTAAATTTACGTCAAGCTATAGGCTATAATTTTACACGCTATTTAATTTAGGGGTGAATAAATTGGAAAGAATATAATATGAGAAAGGAATAAATCTATAAGCCAATAGTAGTAAAGGAGCAACTTGCCATGGTAACGGTAATTGTTAGCCAATGGCAAAGGCCTTCGTTGTATATCTAAACAATTTTACCTATATAAGGTTGTAACAACAGACTTATTAAAAATATATGTCTTTCTTACATCAATTTCAACACTGAAATAAATCCAAAGACCATAAATGACATGTGAAATAAATATTTCACACGAAATAAAAAGTAAAAAATCTCAGTTTCGTACAGCGTTATCTCTATCACACTATTACTGTTACAGTGCGACAGAGACAGAGATAAAGCTGTACAAACCGAAGTATTTATGGTGTGTGTTAATCTGAATTTAATTGTAACAATGTAGGAGGCTGTTGAAGAAGATATAACAGAGGAGCAAATGGAAGCGGACCTCATCAAGGGAGCAGATTCTAACGACATTGAACAGGTAAATATTATAATAATACTTTTTTAACTCTACAACGTGATAGTACGTTTTTTTCATGTACGCGCCATTATCAATGGCCATCTGTCAATGTCATTTCAGTTAATAGCGCCATCTTGTTCTTTCTTTCAACTTGAACCATAGACAGCTTGTTTTATTTTAGTTAAATGTACTTTAACATTATGACTTGATAGTTAAATTTAAATGTGTTTAAACAGTTTTTTTTATCCGACGAAAGAAGGTTAATAGTTTGGATCAGTATTTTTTAAAGTATAAAATGGCAAGCGTCTACTATATTTCGAATAGCAAAGCGATCATTGCCCATAGACATCCAAAATTATTTACAATATTTTAAAGCAAAATAGTGATGAGGAGAAAACCACACGTTCTAATGTAACAATGATAACTCCCGTTGAATTAAACGCTGTTTCCGCTAAATTATCTGATTGGAAGAAACTAGCCGTTAAACTAGGCTATAAATCTGATGAAATACAGTACTTCGAGACGGAAAACGCAACAGACGAAGCCAGGGCTAAGAACATGTTGCAATTATGGTTTGATGATGATGAAGACGCGTCGGTGGAGAATCTCCTGTACATCATGGAAGGTTTGAAGCTGGTTGAAGCTTGCGAAGCTCTGAAGAATGCTAAATGACATTCACCTAGGCGCTGTAGACTGCACAAGTCTAGACTAGCACAGCGTTGGTAGAAGTGAACTTCTCTAGTTATTAAATTTATAATTATACCTAACTTTTAAGTCTATTTAGTGTTTTTATTTCAATTCCTTATCTAAAATATGATTATTG
>LD688936.1:2770701-2808724 GCA_003118335.3 Papilio memnon
GGAATATTATCAATTATAGTTAAGGGAAACCTAAATAAACTTTTAGAAGACGAAATTGGAACCCTGGAACGAAGCCAAGCATTAATTCATAAAGTTTAACTATCTCATGACGTGAGTAAAGAGAAGGGAGGGATTTCACACATATATATATGTACATTAAAATATAACAGCATGTTAGAGGAAAAATGTATATTATAGAAATACCACGAAAGTGTAATCTATATCTATCTATACTAATATAATAAAGCGTAAACACACACTACTTCGTGGCGTAGGATGTCATCAATCACAGCATATTTTTGAATAATTCTTTCTTTAATAAAAAGCACTACACTAACGACACGCTTTATTTTTTTTACGCTATTAAACATAGAGGTAAATAAATTGGAAAAAAACCTCCATGTAGAAAAGGGGCCATAAACTACAAGCTGCCAACATCAAGGAAGTAAAGTTGCCATGGTTGTCATTTGTGCGTTTGGATTTTTGTCATTTGCAATTGAGAATTTGACAAATGTAAACAAAAAATATTTTTATAATTTCATGCGGATGAAGCCGCACGGGTACAGCTAGTAACTTATACAGTTCATGGTAAGTACAAATTAAGTATTTTTTTTATTAAATATCGAATTAAATGCACCGTTTGTGAAATTAGCCAATCTATACTAATATATCTATACTATAAAGAGAAAAGATTTGTATTTTTGTATGTAATAACTCAAAAACTACTTTCACCATTAAAAAGCTCAAAGGACAAAGTCACGAGCAACAGCTAGTCTAAAATAATTTCATAAGTTTATTATAGACGACATAAGTAAGAACACGAAGGAAATAATAAAGATTAAAACTTACCCTAAAATAGGTTTTCCTTTGACATGCGATGTACTTTTTTTCATTGCAAAAAATGCGCTGTCGATCTCCGCTGATGTGTTGCGCCAACCCTATACAAGTAATTACAAATTATCCATACTGCTCTACTGTCCTCGTGTGAAACTGTTAAGACAGTGGTTTAATACCCTTAATTTTAATGGCCCAGTCGACGCAAGTAATTTCAATTACAATTGTCTTGTACAACAGGTGAACAATTCGGAAATTAGGTTACTGTTTGACTGTGTTACAAAGATGACGAAAAACAGCAATTTTTGAAATAAATTAAGATTAATAACATTAACTAATTATTTTACGGCATTACTCACGTCTAATTTATTTCCGGTGACGGCACCGAAGGACCCCCGCAGGGTCCGAAACATGTCGGTGCCGTCACCGGAAATAAATTAGACGTGAGTAATGCCGTAAAATAATTAGTTATAAAATGTCTCACGAAAGTTTAAACAATTTAATTACTAACATTGTTATAAATTAAAATCGTCCAAATATAACATTTAGTAATTCGACACGAAACACTTATCAGACAGTGTGACCACTTTCCACGACGCGAGTTAATTGTCATAGTTCAGTATTCATCACCACATCAACATCTTACTAACCTTACTAGTATTAAAAATGAGAAAGTTTAGATGGCTGTATGTTTGTTAGAGTTTGTAGCATAAACTGCTGAATGGATCTCAATGAAATTTGACATAGATGTAGAGGATAGACTGGAAGAACACATAGGCTACTTACTTTTTTTTTAAATCCACGCGGACGGTGTCGCGGGCGAATGCTACTACAGAATAAAACATTTCAACATTTAACACAAGCCAACTAGAGTTCTACACAAGGACTCGAACCACCATAATGTTTGATTTCCTATACCTCCACCATCCTGGTCTCCCTGGGCGTGGGTTTCCTGGTATCGTTCCTCTTGTCCTGTATACAGTGTATTGGTCGCTGGTAGCCGGGCGGCAGCTGCTCCCAGTTCAGGCGGCCGCTCGCCGCCTCCTTTAGGAACAGCCGCGCCGACCGACTCACGTCGGGCTGGCCCGCCGCAGACATGAAGCCGCGGTTGACTGATACAAACAGTATCATTAACATCACCTCACTATACGTCCCCACTGAGGGGCTCGGAGCCTACCCTAAGTTAGAGTGACTAGGTCATAGTCAACCACGCTGCACTGCGGGTTGACTTCACACATATCTTTGCAATTTCTTCGCCGATATATGCAGGCATAACGATGTTTTCCTTCACCGTAAGATTGTCAGGTAAATTATGTACATATAAAATTCTAAAAATCGAAAATCACATTGGTACATGGCGGGATTCGAACCCCAAGACCTGTGACAATGTAGATTACAAATCATGTGCTCAAACACCTGAGCCACCGACGCTCTATGGTTATAGTAAGTATCAAAATGTTTTATGGATAAGTATCATAATCGTTTAGGGATAAATATTAAAATGATTTATGAATACAAAACGTAACTCACAGGCATGCGCTGTAAGTATCTTCTTATATTCGTTGCCCTCCCCTTCATGGTGGTCGGGTAATAATAACCCGTACTTCTCCTCGAACGTGTGCCGCGGGACCAGCTCGCACAGCCGTGCCATCGCCGCGTCGTGAGAACGCATCTACAAAGAAAATAAACAAAAACCATTTAAAACAATGTAGAAATATTATAAACGCGAAAGTTTAGATGGATGGATGGATGTTTGTTGTTTGTAGCCTAAACGGCTGAACAGATTTCGATGAAATTTGGCTTAGATGTAGAGGATAGTCTGGGAGAACACATAGGCTACTCACTTTTGTTTTTTTTTAATACCACGCGGACGGCGTCGCGGGCGAAACCTAGTAATACATATTGAAGAAAACCTTTACTCAACCTTTATAACAATCAAGGAAAAAAGTATAAAAAGTATTCAGGAAAAGGTAAAAATTGTTGAAGAATAACTAAGCTAAAAAAATAATTTCGCATTCCTTAGTAGAAACACAATTATCTTAGTAGAAAAACACAAAATAACCTGATCAATGGGCAACACAGCCGTCAGTAACAGGTCCGGTGCGACCGCGTACGCTGGTAACACCAGGCCGGGGCAGTCCAGTAACTCTATATCCCCCTCCAGCATGAGGGACTGTATGTGCCGCGTGTGACCCGGCATTGAACTTACACTCACCTGCAATTACTTTAAAAGTACAGAGAACTAGATTTTTTTATTACAGTCGAACCTGGATAAGCAAGACTTGATTAGAAACCTTTATAAGAGAGAAAAATATCGCAATTGGACTCTTTCTTAGACAGGTTCAACTGTATATGTCATGACTTACTGAAAGAACAAATCAATAGTATGAAATTACCATCTTATTAATATTAAATGCAAAAGTTTAGATGGATGGATGTTTGTTAGTTTGCTGCCTAAATGATTAAACGGATCTTGATGAAAGGTCAGTACCTTTGTATGACGTAGAGCATTCTCTGGCTACTTACTTTTTTTTCAATTCCACGCGGAAGGAGTCGCGGGCGAAAGCTAGTCCATAATTGTTATATAGCAGAATTTCAATATATTCGAGATGTCAAGGGAAATCCCAAATACTTTGACTCATTGTGTCTTGGAGTTATCAAGTTTAATTATGTACTTAAATGCATAAGCGGGAAAAAATTGTTTTGTTTGAGTTAAAAAGTATAAATAATTCGAGAAACTTGTATTTGAGGGTTCAGGGGGTAACAAAGTACTAGTCGCACAGATTCCACTATAAGATATACATAAAGATATAAGATTACTGAATATGTTTACTAACCTTTTTAGTTTGCATTAAAACATTAACTGAACTTGATTTTCCAACATTCGGGTAACCAATCATACCAACTGTCAATCTCGGAGGATTTTTCAAATTATTCGATTTCATTTTCCTTAAAACTTCTAACAGTTTCTCCCTACCGAATATCTCATGAGAATTCTCCATTTGTATTTCATTATTTGTATTGACATTTGTTCCAATTTGGTTTGTAGTTGGTTTATCATCTTGAAATTCAATAGGTTTTCCCAATTTTAAGTTTTCTAAAACTTTATCTAAAGCGTCTTGAATCCTGTCTAATTTTGATGCTGTATTTGTTACCGCTTCATCAATTATTCCTAATTGTTTTTTAAACAATTCAATATCATCTTCCGCTTCCTTTATAGGGTTTACCTCATCAACTTCAATAGCGGAATCGTCAGAGGATTCCGTTTCCGTATCTGAATTATCTTCACTTAAGCTTTGTCTTTTAGTTTTTGTTTCATCTTCTTCTGATATTTTTCTTTCTTTCGATGATTTCGCAGCTGAGAAAAATATTACCGATACACCCTGAAATAAACAATATATGTACAAATAAAATAAACTGTACATCACTAAATGCGTCTGCGAAATTTTGGTAGGATAAATAGCCTAAATTGTAAATAAAACACTAGAATTTGCTCTTGTATTTTTTTTTAAATAAAATGTTTTTCGCTACTGTAGTTTTTTACAAAATTTTGACTGCAGTATTACAACCACTAATCAATATAAATGGATAGGTCATTGCTTGAAATTACAACAATTGCTTTGTTCATACTTCAAAGTGCCTGTTGATGTTGTTGATAGTGAACTAATTCTAAAATTAGTGTGAATCCTCAACAGCACAGACTGCAACAATCAGCTCCGTACGAAAACCAAATAGGCAGTAAATACAAAGTACCAGCCTGTCCATTTATACAGGTCAATGATAGCAACTTGTTCCGGGTCCTGCTGGTTTCAAACTTGTTATATTTGTCAATAACAATTAAACTTACCTCTTTTCCAAAGTACTCAGCCCAACATTTCCTTACATATTCAGTTGTCAGGTCAGCCTTGTTCAATAAAAGTATACATTTACATTTTTGTTCAGCTGCATATTTTTCTAAATCCATACATCTGCAAAGAGGATAATTACAAATTAAATAAGGCTATTATCTAATTCAGTGCAAACACCATACAATGCAAGATCACTTTCATGCAATAAAATAGTACTGAATAAAGTGGAGCAATCTTTCTTAAGGCACTGCAACAAAAGTATGACTAGTATGTAGAAACCCAAACATGATGACAATGAACATAACTTTTTGAAATATGTAAAAAGAGCTCTTACCTGAACAATAAAGGATTTCTTGCATCCAAAAGTATCATAACTATGTCTGATTTTTCTAATGTTCTCCACAACTGTTTCCACAACTCCAAATTCCTCTCATACGGAGTGACCGCAGCTCCGAGTTTCTCTTGCAGTTCATTGAGGTGCCTTCTCCAGTCTAAGAATGCATCTCTCTCACGGCTTATCTGTTCTTCTGCTGTTATACTCGGGTTCCATGTTGGTCTAAAATGTGAATTACAAAATATTGTTGATGAAACATTTTTTTGTCTTATAATTTCAAATTTAAAATCAAAATCTTGACTAAATAACTTAAACAATTAAATATAGTGGTGACCATGGGAATTTGACTACCATCTACTTAGTTAATATTGGTATTTGATAAAAACCAAGTAGAGTATTAACTACACCATTCTTGTTAACATGTAACTTTAACAAACCTTCTTGGTACTGTTAATGGTTCATCAAAATTAGGTTGTGAAGTAACAAGTTCGACAGCTGCAGGCGCTGATTTAACATATTTCACATTAAGTTTCTCCGCAATAAATTCTCTTTGTGCAAGCTCAGCAGTGGAGAGGAACTCTTGTAGTGATGATTCCGCTGTCACTGACTGCAGGTTCAGCCGACCCCACTCGTATCCATCGTTAACCTCTGTAGTGTGGAGCTGGAAGTGAGAGAATATTTTAGAAAAAACAAACAAAAAGAAATAAATTAAAAATGTAATTTGTTTTATACCATTGTATTGTCTTCCACATGTCGGCGATGACGATTTTTTGAAAATCTGTCTTTAATAAGGGCCCGTCCCAGGGAATCTTTGGTTTTCTTACCCATTATATCATATATTAATTAAATGTTAGTACAATATGTGTAATATCACGGAATATTTAAGTACAAAATATCGAATAAGAATTTGATACAAATACAGGGCACGCATGCCACCTGACTTTGACATTTGTTGACTTTTAATCCAAAGAGTATATAAAATAAATCGAGATTCTACAGATAAGAATGAAGGCTACAAATACAAGAAGCAGAGCCTAAAACTTATACATTCTGTGGTATAACTTGCTGTCATTTTAGGTTTTCGATTCGAGTTTGAGGAATCAATTTAGAATCAGACTAATTTATTTTCATTTATTTCAACAGGTTTATAAAACCAATTCTTTAATTTCGTTCCTATTACTTTGTAGTGCTCTTTGGTATTCTCTTAACATAAAATTTTTATAAATTTCTGTTATTATGTCGGATATTTATGATCATTACCAGAATTATTACCATCGTTGGGAGCCGCTCGCCGAATTTAATTTTAACCTTCTCGAGAACATAACGTTTGAAAAAAGGAAATATATTTACTGTCTCTGCAGCAGAGTACACCTAAGGTTAGTATTGGTAACGTAATTTATACTCTTCGAACAGATTAATATGATAGCTGAAAAATCAATAGATTCTTGTATGTTCGTGATCTATCCATCTATCCATCCTTGATATATGTTGTGTTTTGATTTTTAGAGATGAGGTATATTGCGTTGATAGACAAAGGGTCACTGTAAGCGATGCTGAAGTTTTGCGCAATTCTTACTCTCAGGACACGGAAGACCAATCCCATGTCCATTTTTCTCTGGACACACCTTGTAAGGTTAAATGTGAGGTAAGTAACATGAAGTCTTACATGTCATCATCAACTTGCCCTTATCCCTTACGGAGGGTCGGCACAGTATGTGCTACTCTTCCATACATTTCTATCAGTCGTCATATCTGAATCCACTCTCTTCTTAAGTAATGAATTACATGAAGTAAGTAATACATGTATAGTATAATATATGTGTAGTAGTCCCTAATTACGAAACAATTTGTTTTTTGACTGCACAATAGTAAAATAAGTTGCAAACTGAAAGTTTTGTTGTTATGCTGAATTTTCAGAATGAAAGTGCAAGTTGTTACTGCAGCGCATCTCATACTGAAAATTATTGTTCCACCGATGAACATGATCAAGTGCATTATACATCCAATACAATCCAACCGAGTGATAGTGGGGCCGATCTCACATACCAGGACTATCACTCTGATATCACTAACCATGATAAAATAGATGTATCAGATAATATGGATCAAGATCTAGATATGCAAGAAGAGACTAATGAGAACTACTTTTCCGAAGACACATGGGATAAATTCTGGTCTATCAATAGAGAGAGACTTATATGGGCTTCATGGATAAAGAAGTACAGCGACTACATAAACCCATCATACTTGGATGAAAATAATGATTTGGTCTTAGATGAGAATAATGTACCAAAACAACAATCAGCTAACTCAGTTAGCATGGAATTACCTGAAAGTGAGACAGCCAAAGACGAATGTGTAAGGGAAAGAAAGTTCTCTTATGATTCAAAAGTAAATCCATATAAAAAAATTAAAACAGATGATGAATTGGATAAACTTGATAAATCAAGTGAATCAACATTCAGCAAAGAGGAAGCTTGGTTACCTTTGAGTAGAAGAAGGTCCTGTTCTGAACATGAAAGGATTGTCAGTCCTAGAACATTTGTTGGCACAGATTCAATGACAAATGTAACAAAGATGACACTCTCAAGCCATGATGTGACATCGAGCCATATGACATCGGAATCAACATCAACAGATGAGTACAGTGTTTCATCATCCCCGTCTGATGATCAATCTAATGATCAAACTAGAATTGCTAATCTAAATATCGATGATATCCAAGATCAGTCTGAAGAAATGGATACTGAACAGTATTGGGAATTTTTGTGGAAAAAACATTTTGGTGAACAATATGCATTGCATTATGCTAATTATATTGCATGTCATGATAGCAACAATGTGGTAGATGTGGCAATCAATAGTGTTGAGATAGAACCAGAGAAGAATGCGATTGATGTTGAATTGGATAGAAGTGACAGTAATTCACAAGAGATAGCATCAGTTATTGAAGTGCAACAGAAAGTGGATCAAATTAAACTCGAAGATAAAAATGTTACACCAAAGAAGAATAAGAAACAGGGCCGGAAATATGTTGGGTCGATTGGCATTTTGCTACAGAATTTATTAAAGGTGAATAGGGATTCAGATTTGGACGAAGTATTTGAAGCCAATGACGGATATGGTAAAAATAATACACAGGTTGTTGGTGAAAAAGCAACAGAAACAAATACTAACTCATCTATTGAGTTACATTTGCATCCAACTAACAATCCACAACAAGGCAGTAGTGACAATGGTGATAATGATCCACCTGAGGAAAAACCAGTTGTATTAAAATCAAGGTATAGTGTACAAAGTCAAGCATTTATTTAAGATGAAATTCTTTTATTCTTTACTTTCTAGGGGACATTCTCCAACAAAAAAAATCATACTGGCCATTTTACAATGTCTATTCTTGAAATTATAGGCTTTTCATTTGTGTAAATTATTTCCAGTCATGAAATAGAGGAAGAAGAAAAGGCAGTCGCTGAAAAGATAAAATCTACATTTGAAATAATGGGTTTCGCTATTGATGCTGGGAGCATACCCAAAGGAAAGTTAGTGTACAAGAAACGTTTGGGAAAACTCCGACCTCCGCGTTACAAAAAATTTGTAACTCCGAAAAAAACTTACTTTGATGACGATGGAAATCCTTACACGGTATAGAGTTACTATTTTAATACCTAAAGTGAACAATTACTTTCCTTTCATACATTTAATAAATATAATACATATTTTACAATATGCTTAGATCGACGGTATCTACGTAAACTTGAATATCTGCACAAGTCTAATTTTATCCATTATACATTCAAAAATGTGTATCTAAATTTTATTTAAAAAGTTAACTACTTAATAAAATATATTGATAGTTCAACTATCATCATCTACAGCCTTTATCCGCCCACTGTTGGACATAAGCCTTCCCTAATGCCTTCCACAAAATGAAATTATCTATACTAATATAATAAAGCGTAAACACACACTTTGTTGCCTAAGATGTCGGCAATTACAGCATATTTTTGAATAATTCTTTTTTTAATAAAAAGCCCAACACTTACGTCACGCTTTACGCTATATATTTTCACGCCATTAAACTTAGGGGGTAAATATTTTGGATAAAAACCCTAATGTGGGAAAAACCATAAGTTGCTGCCAACATCAAGGAAGCAAGAATGCCATGGTTTGTTATCACGTCATGTCATTTTGACATTTGTAATTGATAATTTGACAAACGTAGGTAAACAATGAAATAAAGTTTTTATGGGAACAGCTAGTATTAAATAAATAAAAATTAATGATTTATTATATTTTACAGGAACAGGAATCGCAAGAAGACAAAGAGATATTGACTGACGAGGATTTGGATGTACAATCGGATAATGATAAATCATCTACACATAATGTGATAGAAGTCAGTGATAACAATGATGATGAAGAGAAGCAAGTGAAGTTAGATGAAGCAGAAGATCCAATACCTGTGAAGGCAGATAACTCATTCAGTGATATACAGGATGATGATAAATGTCCCGATGATGTGGCCTCTTGTTCAGGTAAATATTAATATAAATATTCAGATTTAGTGAAAGAATTTCAAGATTTTCTTGATTTCATAGATTTCTTTCAGCAGTTTCTAAACATCCATACATCTAAACTTTCGCATTTATAACATTAGTAATGAGTTCATCATCATCATCACCAGCTCACTATACGTCGCCACCGAGGGGCTCGGAGCCTACCCTAAATTTAGGGTGACTAGGCCATAGTCAACCACGCTGGCCAAGAGCGGGTTGGTTTACTTCACACATATCTTTGAATTTCTTCGCCAATATGTGCAGGTTGCGTCACGATGTTTTCCTTCACCGTAAGAACGTCGGGTAAATTATGTACATATGATAATTCGAAAAATCGAAAAATCACATTGGTACATGGCGGCGGGATTCGAACCCAAGACCTGTAGATTACAAGTCAAGTGCCTAAACCACTGAGCCTCCGACGCTCTTGAGTATTGAGTTCAATTTAATCTAATTAATATTGTGTCATTTTTAACATCAGATATTTTAATAACAATTTCATTGTGTCGTTTCGTTTTGAACAGATCAAACGAAACGTCGAAAGAGACAAAAACGTCATGCGAAATCTGACACAAGGGAAGTAAAGTCTGATATACCTCCCGAACTACAAGGTGATCGGAAGATGGTGAAATATTGGAAGAAACGACATTCTTTATTCCACAGGTATGATAATTATTATTTTACAAATATGTATGTATTTTATTACATGTCCATAAATTGCGTACCCGTGCGATGTTCTGAACCGTAAGATATTTCAAAAATATGAACAAATTTTTTAAATTGCTAGGTTATAAATAATAGTTTTTTCTACAAAGAAAAAGTAAAAATGTTTTGTTTCAAATTGGATTACTATTTAAATTAATATTATTTAAAATTGAAGAGTGTGTAATGTTGAAAAAAAAAACATATTTTGCGAACATGATGTATGTATTGCAGATAATGAAAAAGTAATTCTTATTTGTTTTTCTTTCTATTTCGGGGCAATCTATATGTTACATGCTACTGTTTGTTTAATTCTTCTGAAGAAGCGGGAACCACTAGTAAACTTTATTCTTGTTACTGCTGATATAGAATTGGGCTTAACACCCTCGATCGTTGTAGTAAGCGGTTAGTATTGTTTAGGTTCGATGAAGGTATTATATTAGACCGCGAGAGCTGGTTCAGTGTGACTCCGGAGAGCGTGGCGGCGCACATCGCGGACAAGTTCGCCTTCGACACAGTCGTGGACGCGTTCTGCGGCGCCGGCGGGAACACCATACAGTTCGCTAAGACATGCAAGAAAGGTAACCACTACAATAGGCCATGTGATTTGTTTTTTTCCTTTTTAAAGTGTATTTTTGTTCCTGTATGTGGAGTTAGTACGCTCGGTTACCCTATCTAATTTATGTATTACTTCACTTGAGTGCGAAAGAGCTAATTGAAAACCAGCGCAGGAAGGGCTTAGTCCCTCCTGCATACTCTGAGCTGGCTTATGCCACAATTTTGTCTTTAGAATAACTATGTGTAAAAATTTCTTTTGTTTATTATTTTGTGGCTATAAATATATAATACATTCTATCCTATATCTATACTAATATAATAAAGCGTAAACACACACCTTTTTGTTTTGTAGGATGTTATCAATCACAGTATAATATCGATTAATCTATTTTTAATAAAAAAAAAACCCATCGCTTACGACACGCTATAAGATATATATTCTACGCTATTCAATTCTGGGGGGGAATTAAATTGAAAAAAAAAAAGGTAACGGTAATTGTTAGCCAATGGCGAAAGCCATCGTTGTCATTTGTGCATTTGAATTTTGACATTGAATGCTTTTATGAATGTAAACTATAAAATAAAGTTCTTATGCTGGATGAAGCCACGGGAATAGCTAGTAGTTCCATATACACTTTATAGCGCCTTATGTCGAGATTTTAATTGGTCATGGTATATATGTATTGTCGCAGTGATAGCAATAGACATAGACCCGTCTAAGATCGAGATGGCGCGGCACAACGCGTTGGTGTACGGAGTACAGGATAACATAGAATTCGTGGTGGGGGACTTCTTCCTCTTGGCGGCCAACCTCCAGGCAGATATGGTGTTCCTGAGCCCCCCTTGGGGTGGACCTAATTACTCACAGGTACAACTTTAGTACTTAGACCTCGACTTTGTTTCTTATTTTGGTATAAAAAATATTAGCTTTAAAGGAAATTCTATTATTGCATTCATACTTTAAAAAACAAGTAAACAAACTAGTATAAAATAAAAAAGAAATCAAATAGACTTCCAAATTTTTCATTGTAATATTTGTAGCCTACTAAATTTACAGCACAAAACAAAAATATAGCCAGAGGAGACATTTTTTTTACAATCTCATTTTAATATGTAACAATTGTATTCATTTAAATATATTAATTGTTTGTTATTTCAGAATCAAAAATACGATATAGAAAAAATGCTGGAGCCGAAACCTGCGTCTGAATTGTTGGAGGCCGCAAGGAAAATAACATCCAACATTGCTCTGTATCTACCGAGGAACACCAAATCTGATCAGGTATGTATAAAAAAAAGAATAAATTGGTCATACAGACCATATACGTACCCGCGTAAACCCTTCTGTTAATCGGGCACATGACAGAAAAACCAATTGTCTCGTTTACTTTTTTTTATATAAAAAGGTAAACGACCTAGTGCCCACCGGAATTCGCCGAAACGGCGAAGAGACCGCCGATAAACATCCCCATATGCAGAATGACTTGCACTAGACGCGTGTTCTGTTCAGTTCACAATATTCCGTCAGTTTGTAATATCCCTAGATTTACCTTACAGATATTGGAGTTGGCGCGATCGATGGGCGCGTCAGTGGAGATAGAACAAAGTTATCTTGATAGAAGATATGTTGCTATCACAGCGTATTTTTATTAAACATTCTGTGTTATTTATTGATATTTCGTTATTTAAAATTTCTGCTATTTTAATTATGATACTAAATGAACAATGTTATTGTGTTTCATACATAAAAAATTATTCAAAACCAAAGAATAATTGTTTTATGTTTCTATTTACTAGAAAAATGTTTTTTGTAATTCTTGAATTTATTTGATAACAAATCAACAATTATGTTATACATACCTCAAAAAGAAAACAGGTTTCAGAACCGTTTCTACTTTAATTTACTTAATTCCACTTTAATGTATTGTAAACAATACTCGATTTTTTATATTTATTAGCATAGATAAATAATATTGCCCATGTTACAGTCATTTTTGAGGTTATTCAGACCAAAGTATTAATCAAATATTTTCTCTATAATGACTACTTATCAAATGTTTTTTATCTGGCAACACTGAAAGATTTTTTTAGTTCTAGTTCTCATAATGGTAAAGGACAATTTTTTGTCATGGACGAATTTTCTCTGATCAATCTAAGTAATGTTAAGATATTTTCGTCTGCTTTATATGGGTAGTGTAGTTAAGTCAGTAGACTTCTTAAATAAAAAATAGCCCCAATTTCGTCATAAAATTCTATTTACTCCTGCTATATTTCGCGTCTACATGGTAGATTTTTGTTCCTAAAACACTTATAGATTTATATTTATTTAAGAGTTAAAAAGGTAATATAGCACGCAGGACAATCTTTAACTTCGACATTAAATAAAACCATATTATTTCGGGACCATAAAAATAAAAAAGTAATATGAAAGTTTTATAAATTGCAGGAATTGGGGCTAAAGTAATAAATTTGACTTATCAATTATTTGAAAGACGTAGAAGTTTAATTATCTCTCAAAGATTTTAATGAGCATTCTGGTCCTTCGAGTCGGGACACATTCAAATATCTAAATATCAACTAATATAAGATTTTTCGTAGTCGTTACGTAATAATATCCGCCTTTATTCTGATCTTTAATGTCTTTGTACAATAAAATGCAATAAAACGCGCAATTTTAGTCTCAAACTATTTTGTAGTGTCTGCTTTGTTCGATAATTGTAAGTTTCATTGACGTTATATTTTATCTTATTAATGTGACATTTGTAGAATATATTTGTAATAGTATGTAAGTGCACAATATTTATATTGTAGAAGCGATATAACAGCTTTGATTTTCATTGCAAGTTATTAAAAAGTATGCTAAATTTGAACTTTCTAATGAATGTCTTGACTTTAGAATTTCATGGAAAATATAAAATTTACATTATGGCTTTGAAAATTTTAACATAAAAAAGCGATAATTGAAACCTAATGAAAAAATAGTTTTTTTTGTCGTAAAGCTAAAATAAAAAAAACCGTGTGACAATGAGTATCGATTGCCAAAACAGTGTTAAAACGCCATTATCAGTTGTTTCGAAAGGAATTAAAAATGGCAATGTTTTGTAATTTTTTTAATTATGAAGTGGCGAAAGCAGTCACCGAAATTCGCCAAAGCAAGGCGACCGCTGTCCATTAATACACTGTCCAAGTGTTTGGCAATTGGTAATTTTTTTTAATACATCAGGTAGAGATAATTAGAACTACTTTTTAATATTTCATGCTTGATTCAAAAATTCTAGTCTATTCTAAATATTGTTGAGTTGCAAAAGTATGAATCATAAATTAGTGAATGTTCTAAAATGTTATAGTGTCATGTTAGTACAATGTGTTCTCCGTATATTTGATGGCAATAAAATTCCCAAAAAAACAAATTTGTCTTATTTCTAATATTTGTAATGTGTATACCTCAATAGCAGTCATCAGGTTAAATACACTAATAAAGGGAATTTCAGTTGAAAAATATATTACACAGATATAATCATTATTTCTCATCTTGTTAATTTTTTTAACATATTTATATTGCCATTTTTATTACATTTATAATTTATAAGTCCTAAAATAAAACAGCAGTTATCAAAGAGCATTTATTTACTTTGATAAAATGTAGAACATAAAGATCCAGTACAGATGCAAAATTTGGGATGCAAATAAAATAAAAACTATCCTTTATTAAGCTCAAAAAATTGAGAAAAAATGGTTATTTTTTTACACTTCACAGGTAAACCATTTTAATGGCATGTTATAGTGAGCAAGACAGATTTGTGAAAGGGAATGTGGTATGTTAAAAAAGTTACAAAGTCTTAAATCTAATGTTTCAAATACAAACTTACAACTAATGTAATTCTAAGATTTGTAAACTAGCATCATTCCTTCATCTCCCCTTCTTCATCTTCTTCCTCCGCACCTCTCACGTAAAGCACATTGTTACATCTGATCAGCACTTCACCAAGGTTACCTGAAAATAACCCAGAAAATTTAGCGAATAAATAACTTGTTCCCTTACTTTTGCTAGATTAGTTTGATTCTATGATTAACTTGTTTCTGTAAGCTATATTGAAGTTTTATCTAGTATTTTTTGTTGGATTTAAACTTCTCTTTTATTTATAGAATGAACCTAGCTGCTTAGCTTCAAAGTAAACAGTTCTAACCTGTACAATTTCCATCAACAATTTCTTCGGTATTGGCGAGTTGCAAATTCATGTAACCATCCGCAGACACCAACAAACCTTTATATTCATGGCCCCACTTTAATTTTACAAGAACAGCCTTCCCGGTTAGGCTGTTTAGGAAAGGTTTTGGGTTGATGGGCATAGCCGCCGCCATTTTTGGTGATAGTTTTATCCTAGAAAATAAATTAAAGGGCGTTAACGTTTATAATAATTGCAACGTATTATGCAGTCCATTAAAACATATTAAAAATAACTTACTACGATAACAAATGATAACCTATAACTATAAGACGCCGCCGTTTTTTGACATTTCTTTTCTTTGGCTTGGCTTTTTAAAAAGAATTTACGGCTCTGGATTCTTGGAGCTTTTGATCTGCAGCACTGACCTCTATAATTGGATAGGCTAAAACAGTGTGATTTTTTGGTGTCTAATTGATATTCGCCATTTTGATGCTGATGGTTGCGATTGGTCGCGGTAAAGAGTTTTAAGATAATAATAGTGATCGAATTAACTATTCTATCAATAACATTAAAAGGTCCGTTTATATCCGGACGAAGCAAAGTCAAAGCCAAAAAGCTGTCATTTCCAAACAATCGCCTATCTATTTTTATTTAGCTAAGGTATAGACATACAAGGATCTTGTGGCATCTTTTTGACATTGACAAGGAAGCACATACGAGCATTTATGGATATTACTAAGATAATATTTTCACATTTTGAGAAAATTCTTACAGGAATTATAAAACCACACTTACGTTAACGAATGCTAATTTATGACGTAAGTGCCCATGGTAATTGTTTACTATTTAAATTGATACATCTTCAAATTCAAAAATTGTTACAGTAACAGATTGTTCAAGCAAAGACGAGGTGGACTTTATACTTTTGGTCAGAATTAACAATAACAAGTAATCGTAAGTTAGCTTCATCATACTCATGACCCTAATATTAATTATCAACAAATAAACTAAATGTTAAATCAGCCTACGTGATGTTTTTTTGTAACTTCGAAACTGTGAAAACGGCGACCCGTGCAGTTGCCGTTCCCTCATTGGTCAAAACATGACGCTTTCAAGATGACATTGTTAGTTTACAAAATTGCCGGGTGTCCTATGATCCTTGTAGACCTATATTGTGCCATGACGTGACGCAAATCGCAAACGTCAAACGAAACGAAAGGCCCGCCCGAGGCAAACGAAATTCGTAGAATAAATAAAAATTACAAATCGTTGCGCAGTGAAGCGACCTATGTTTACGATCTTTTAGTCAGTTTGTTTTATTTGCCGCAGTAGCTTGTTGTGCGGTTGTTCTATATTTACACTTTAATTCAATTAAACTTTACTCGTACAGCTTCAGTAATTAAAGACTTGGTGTGTTTAAACAATCATAAATTATAATAAGGTTATATCATGGCTACGTTAGACGATAAAATACTGGGCGAGAAGCTTCATAATTATTGCAGCAGTAGCGAAGGTGAAGATTCGGATGACGACGAAAAAAGCGGCGATGAAGGCGAATCTTCATACAAATCAACCGAAGAAGCAAATGAACCTCCTCCTATTAACAACTGGAATGGTTCTGCTAGCAATACCGGTCCGAAGGGTGTTTTGGAAGATTGGCGTAGGTATAAACAGTTAGAAGCTGAAAACCGCACGGAAATGGAAATGGAGCGTATAGCACTCGCAAAAAAGTTAACGTTATCCGTAAAAACTGAAAGAGAAGAACAACAGGCTAAAGAAAGGGAAGAAATGGAAGATGAACTTAATGAACTCTTAGATGAAGAGTTCTTGATGAAATATCACCAACAACGAATGCAAGAATTAATGTCTCAGTTACAAAAGTGTCCCAAGTTTGGTAAAGTAATAACCTTAGTGAATAAGGATGAGTTTTTGAATGCCATAGACAAAGAAGATGCCAAAGTTACAGTTATTGTTCACATTTTAAATCGGAAAGCAAAAGCATGTGCCACTATGGATGGCTGTTTGAATGTTTTAGCGGAAGATTATCCCACTATCAAGTTTTGTCGCATAGAAGCGGATGTAGCTGGTTTAAGTAAACATTTTCGTGTTGATGGAGTTCCCGCTCTTTTAGTATACAAAGGTGGACAGATTGTTGGTAATTTTGTCCAACTGGCAACTGAGCTTGGCAATGATTTCTATGCCACTGATGTCCAAAGATTTCTCATAGAATATGGGTTGTTGCCTGAAAATTAATGTGTACATCTTAACACACTACTCAGAGTTATCTAATGGTGACCCAAGCAGTCTAAAATAGATTTTTCATACTAATTTTACAAGTTTCCCTTAGCATCTATTATGTAACTCTGGGTTTAGGATGTAGAGTGTTTTACTCATAAGTTTTTGATTACATTAGGTTTGCATTTTAAATTAAAATAAGATACAAATTGTGTGTTTTATCCACAAAAGTAACAATAATGTTTACAGATATTTAATTATTGAGTATGAGTGTTTAACCAAAAGCATGGAAATACTAATGCTATTCTAATTAGGAAAACATTTAAAAAGCAATTAATTACTGTAGTTCAGATTGTAATTTCAACTTTTAACACACTTTAGTTTAGTTATAAAATGCACATTAAAAAAAAAATGCATTTTACATTAATAATTGTTTACTATTAAGCTACTTTCTACAACTACATAATAGAAAAATCGATAAAAGAAAATGTTCAAGTCATCATGGTCAAACAATTTGGTATTATTTTTGCAAAAAGTGCAATAAATTTTTCTTTATATGATGGATGCATTTTTTTTTTCATCATGCAGCATTTATATATAAGTAGACATGTTATTTTTTCATGTTAGTGCTTTTTGATTTAAATTATTCTACTCCATTTGAAATATTTATAAATGGGAACATTTATATTTTGCTTGTTATGACCCTGTTTCAGAGCTGGACTCCTGGCTAAAGGAATAACAATCTAGAATAAGTACTTTTAATCATAAATAAAGGTAATTTATTCATTAAAATGATTTTCATTATGAATAATTAATATAAAATAAAAAACATATTTTCCTTGAAAATTTATTTATGAGTGAACCATACAAATGTTTTAAACAAGTAAAAAATCACTACTTTTACTGACTATGGTTACAAAAGACAATATTACTTATTGCAATATCTTTGCTGGAAAACAATGTTCTTAAGTTTACATTTTGAACTTAATATTACTTAGTTTGAGAATAAACCTTATTTACTGGCATAAATCTAAATAGGATAGTGTGAATACTGCCTAGGTTTAGTACAAGTTAATTATAATTGCATGTTCTTCAGCAAAAATGTGACATATGTTTCTTTTATTGTTTCTAAAAAGGTATGTATATTTTTAATTATGAATCATTAAACTAATCAGGAGAATGTTAGTTATGACTGGAAGGGTACACCGATAGAGGTAGACCTAGAAAGAGATTGGTGGATTGCGTGAAATGTGACATGATCAAAAAGGGAGTGATGACTGAGATGACGTATCATACGAGTTATGTGGAGGTAAAAACCTGTTGCGCCACTACAGGAGTAGGATAAGGAGGAAGATGATGATGATGATGATGAAAACTAATAATAATGTAGACAGTTTTGAGAGTGTCTTGTTCAGATATTAGGAATTAAACAGATACACTTAATATACTTAAAAATCAATTTAAAGCAATTGATTTTAACAAGACCTATATTTATACAAATTTCTAATTTTTTTGTTTTTGTTTTTTGTTGCTTATAACACTGAAATACAATTCTCAAAAACACTTATTTAAATAGGTTTTAGAGATTAATAACCACAGTTCATACAGAAGGATTCCACTTAAATATGAAAGTATTTTTTTTTTCAAACTTATTAATTGTTCATGTTCAATCTACAAAAATGTGCATTAACTACTAACATAGTTCAACTATTTCGTCGGACATCTCTTTGCGTCGACGCTTCGGTGGTTTTTCCACTGGTTCACCGTTATCATCTTCATCAATAATTTCCATATCACTGTCGCTATCATGTGTACGAGACGGACCCGGTTTCGGTTCATCAGCACCGTTGGAACCATTCGCTGGTTCATCTTTAGGCCCCGGCATAGGAGCATCCGTATCAGTCACCAAACGCCACGAATTCTCCTCATCCTCTTGCTGAAGTCTCACTCTCACTTCGTAATTCTGCAGGAAATCATCAACAAGTAAAGCGCAACCATCATTCAGACCGATTTCTTCGAGAGTCTTTTGATTGTTATGATCAGTCTCCCCGGGTTCTGATGATAGGACAACTAGGCCTTTGCCCTCAACTGTGGCATCAGGGGCCTGCATGTTTAAACCGTCCTTGAATGCCGCTGTCAGGTCCTTAAGGGTTAATTGTTTCAAGTTGCAAACGAGAGCAACCTCCGGCTTAGGCGCGCAAACGTAACATTTCGGATTTGCTGCTGTTAAAGCTGAAAATAGAATTAACATTAATAACTAGCAACTTTTTGCCCGCAACGTTGTCCGCGCGGTATTAAAAAAACCTAGCAAGTAGCCTATGTGTTGTTCCAGTCTATGTTCTACATCTGTGACCAATTTAATTGAGATCCATTGAGGTCCCGAGATCCATGTTCTGTTTTTAAATTAACTCGACAAATACTCATCTCTGAGAATTTCAAAGTTACGAGAAGAAAACTAACTGTAGATTTTGGTTGCCCATCATATGTTTAAAAAACATACAATAGACATAAGAGCTATCAAGATATTGTCCAGGTCTAACAAAGTTTTTAGGAAGACAAAAGTGGGTCAATTTCTAATAAAGCATTTTTTTACAATTTGTACTTACTCCTTTCTGGTACAAATAATTGTCCTCGGTGGTTAACCTTTGGTCTGAGATAAACGCTGGTACAGGATTCAATCTCTTGTTTGAGTATTCCTTGTGCACGTAACACTGCAAGTCCTGCGACGATAGCATTAGCAGTCGCTATAGCAGGGATTATGTTACCCGCCATTGCTACAAACAAAAGTATACATTTTAATATTTGATCAATCTATACTAATATTATAAAGAGGAGAGATTTGTATTTTTGTATGTATTGAATTAACACAAAAACTACTTGGCTGATTTCAAACATTCTTACACCATTAAAAACCTATGTTATCAATATGTAACAAAGGCTATATTTTTATTTTCACGCAGGCGAAGTCGCAATGAACATCTAGTCTTATATATTAGTAGATTAAAAAAAATTGCCGATGAAATGTGAATCTTGAAATATTTTGCAACCGAAATATAACATCTGTTTGCTTACACGAGAGTAATTTACTGTGGCAATTAAATCTATCTTTGCTACAGTAAATCACGTCAGTTGTATTGAGTTTTGTTTAAAACATCTGTTCTCTCATTTAACTGCTCCCCTGATATTTTTATAGTTTTGTTCAAAAGGAAAGCCAAGATAAACATACATATTTACGTAATGAACGAGCGATTGTATTAATGACTAGCTGTTGCTCGCGACAACGCCCTCGTGAAATTACTTACATTTAACTTCAAACCGTGACTTGAGTGGTATGCTGAAGATGTATGCGCGTATGTTAGCGCACGCTGTCACAAAGTCCATAGCACTTTTATCATCCTTGTCCCACACAAGGTGATCACCTTCTGGACGTCCCTTCAGTTCTGTTTGCAACACTTGGCAACTTGCCGCAAATACCTATTTACAAATAATTAAATGATCAGAGAATGTTTTTGGAATAATTGCAAACGATTTTGCTGTTTGTCCAATCATTCCAATAGGAAATGAATTTGACAAACCTGGTAGAATTGGGATTACAGCTAAACATTAGCTAGCATAAAATTTTAATCATATACCATTAACTCAATCTAAACATTTTTCAATAAACTAAGTAACATCTAAATTATCTCACATCATACTAATATTAGAAATGTAAATTAGGATGGATCAAGGGATGTTTGTTACATATTTCTAAAACGGCTTAACCGATGTCGGTGAAATTTGACACAGATGTCGAACATAGTCTAGTTAACACATATGTTATATTTTATTTTAATTTCGCGCGGACATAGTCGGAAAGTCGTAAGGCTAATCTATAATAAAGTAATTTAGGAAGGGTGTTAAGTGTGAAATGTTATAAAGTAATTATGTGAATAAATAATCATACCTCAGCACATTCATTTACAGACCATACTCTCTGGTCAGGTAATCCAGAATGTTCCTTCTGAGCATCACCCTTTCCTGGCAAATTGTCCCAAGAAAGTGGAGTAGGTGGTCTACGTTTCTTCCACAAATTCTCCATTGACAGCAAATACTTGATATCATCACCAAACAACTTCGTAAATAGCTTTTCCGGGTTGTAATTAGTTTCCGCCGCCCATGTTCTTGTACTTTTCCTTTCAACATTACCAGATTCGGTCTGCTGTGATGATAATGCCGTCTTGCCAGCTGTTCCTGCAGCTTCCGGGTCCTCGGTATCTGGACTTACATCTTGATCAGGATCTTCTTCGCCAAATAGCTGGTTGAATAAATGCTTAGCCCAGACTATACAATGTATAGGCTCTGATGGAGTGTTACGGATTGTGCATCCAGGGAATGTTTTTTGTGGTGCCTTTGGTTGGCATTCATAACATTGTGTAAGACCTTTTTTAATTAACTCCACCTGGAAATATGACAGTTTTTTTTTCATGAATTGTGTAATTTTGTGTAATTTATTAACTCTACAAATTATAATGTAATCATTAAAGTTTATACCTGTCCTGCATAGCCCGCTGTTCCAGTTTCAATGAGAGGCACATTGGCAGCGAGGCACATTCTGTTTACATGATTACGAGCTACCCGATTGTCAAGAGCATTCATTACGATGTTGAATTGTTTGAAGTAGCTCACCCCATACTCATTACTGGAAATTATACACAGTAGTTAATACTAAGTGAAACAACTGGCACAAAAGTGATCAAAAGCAGCAAAGCTTATTTATTAATTGGTTGGATTAACATTTTTAATTTAGTGTAATGTTGACATAGAAGTTTTATTTCAAGAAAACTCCTATACCTTAACAGGATAGTAAAAGATTCTAGACATATACTCCACAGTATAAAGCAAGCCACATGCTCCACAGTATAAAGTAGCCATGGATATTAAAACACAAATAAAACAATATGTTTTTGTACTAACCTAATGACACTGTCATGATGTGCAACGATATTCACATTGGGGTTAAAACTTAAAGCGCTATCCTTAGCAACTTGTGCCTTCGACTTCCCAACATGTTCTTTATGGAATAAAAATTGACGGTTTAGGTTGCTTACGTCGATGGTGTCAAGGTCGATCTGAAAAACGCACTTGTATTAAATACTGGACATTAAAGTACAAACCAAAATGTAGAAAAATCTACCTACAATCTCAATCTGTGGGAAGCCGGTCAAAACGAGATTCTTTAAAATTTCACAACCTATACCACCGGCGCCTACAACTAATATCTTAGAATTTGCTATTGCTTCTGTTAACTTCTCATCAAACACTCCTGCTATGCGTGCAACCATTTTGCTGTAGCTTAATTATATTTTACTGTTTTACAGTTTAAATAATAACTATTTTGGTATAAATGTGACCATCAAACCAAACATGTAATGGGACGTAATGTCAAACTTGGCGTCTTTTCTTGGACAGCATTAGAGCGTTCAGAAATCGGCAACATAGATTTTGGTAAAAGTAACCTCTTTTTTTAAAACCGTTAATCGAGTTGGAACAAATATTCTGTATTTATTACACAAATAAGATAAAAATACAATACAAAAATATGAAAATTGAAATAAAAAAACAAAAATTAACTAATTATGTTTATTCTGTGAAATATGACTATCTATGCCTGCGCATTTCGCGCCATTTTACACAGCCAAAGCTCAAAGAAAAAAAAGGATAGAATACTTTCAATTTTAACACTAAACGTATTTTCTACGTGTATTATTCAACGAATTTATTATTATGTAACACGAGAGCTTGTGTGCCACGAATTTATTTCAATAAATTCGAGATGTAATGATGGTTGATAATTTCAGTTCGTACGTTTTACGAACTTACAGATCAATTCGTAGGCTTTTATTGTCCCTTCCACACAATAATTTCGCAATCGCATTCAACAAATGAGACGTTATGGTGCGAACAATCGAATTAAAGAGCGGTGCAGATCGAAAACGCTGCTATTTTGGTAGACACGTAGTAACATTTGTTCGTAGAGGTATTGGAGTCCTCTTTACGCCGGTCTCAGTAAAATTTGTCCGGCGACTCCTCGTGTACCATTTTCCGGATCAGTTGTTTACCATTCGAAAGCCTGTGTTTGTGGTTAGATGCTACTTTGTTGTTTTGAGCGGTTCACAGAATGATTTCATTAAAATTAAATTGTTATACAGATACCTTTTGCCCCCTGACCTCTAAACTTTTACATAGTACCTTTGCATATACATTGGTTTTGCTTGCTATATTTTTTAAACTATTTTTTATACATAATGTCTTGTCAATTTTAATATGTCATTTTGTATTTATTTTCCAAATTACTCAATGGATATAATTTTCTAATTTAACCGACTTCCCAAAAGAAGGAGGTTATCAATTCGTCTGTATTTTTTTTTCCATTAATCCGTTAGAGTAAGAACAATGCCGCCTAAGCCCAAGAAAGGTAATTTACAGGAAATGAATTCCTATTACATAGCTGTTTATTTAATGGGAATATTTGCTTTACTCCTGAAGAGAAGTTTTTCTTTTTACAAAATTATCATATTAACAAACTTATTAACGTAGTTAACGCAATATGTTGTATTGGATTAGTTTAGCTTTGTTTAATGGCGGTTGAAAACAGGTAAAGAACAAAAGAAGGAACCACCAAAACTGGTAATGGGTCCTCCACCGAAGCCGAAAAAAATACCGCCTCCTCCAGCTTGTTTTTCGCCAGAGGATTTAGCAAGATTTAAGGAAGTTTTTAAAGCGCACGATGAAGATAATATTGATAAGGTACTTTCAATAATTGTTAAAGGAATACACTACACTATTTTTTATTATTATAGAAGCTAAATTAAAATCTCAGAAGTGGTGTCTTTTAGGTCGGTTCCTGGTTCTCCATTCTCAGTTATTTATTAAATATATAAAATCTTATAGATCAGATGATTGTAGTTAGTATAGTAGTTTTATTGGTTTAGTGACATTGTTCTATTTTCGATTACATTGCAATACATATTTCGTATACACAGGTGAAGTTGCCAGAAATCCCGATAATGTTAAGGAAACTTGGATTTAATCCGAAAGGCGCAGAAATCAAATTTCTGTATGAGAAATTTCTAGAAGACGAGTTCGTAGACACGGTCGAGTATTTTGAGTGGCTCTTCATGATCGAAGCTAAAATTAATATGGGAGATGACTTTGAATTAGCAGTCACAAAAGCCATGGCAACTATAGTGCACGACGATGAAGAAACTGGTATTACAGATTTGGAATTACTCAAAGAGGAACTGATGGTTTGGGGTGAACCTTTGCTTGAAATTGAGTTTGTAGACTTCATAAAAGTGGCGACGAAAAATAAAACGTTCACTCCATTAGACGGTAAATTTAACTATGTCAAATTTATTGAGCTTATGAATAATGCAGATCAGAAATTCTTCAAGGAACCAATCAACTTCTTTAAATTAGATCAAAAGACGTTGGCGGCAATGGCGATAAAGAAGGCTCAAGAAGAGAAGGAGGAAGAAGAGAGGAAGGAGGCTGAGAGGCTTGCCAAAGAGGAAGCTAAGAGGCAAAAATTAATACAACAAGGACTCTTACTGGCTGATTAAATATAATTTTATCGATTTCTATGCATCAAACGGTTACGTCATTTTGAATGTTTAGTACAATAAACGCTATTATTGAACGTAACGTTCATTAAAACTCCGTTTCTTCAGAAGTATCTAACTGCTGCGTAATATTTTTTCACTAAAGAAGGTGATCCGCATTATACTGAAAATAAAAGTAAAGAGACGAATTATGTTTAAGCTTTCATTACAATGTAGAGGCTGCCGGAGGCATTGCTTGAATGACAATACTTTTGTTTTCCCAAACGTTTTGTTGATTGTATAAAAAAGAAAAAGATGGTGTCTCATGTAAGATTATGATTGCTGATAAATAAAAGAGCCAACACCTTGACTGCGCAGACACGTGATAGTTCAAAACTTTAAGCAAATCGTGTTCGTCTTTTCTCCTAGTGCTGTTTAATGTCTCCCTTCTTTTGGAACGTATTTTGCTCCTAAAACGTAGAAAATACAGAAACTTTTGTAAGGTTTCTTTAAAGGAATTAACATAAAATAATTACCTGACACTCTAATAAACGCAAACAAACATTACGAAGGTCCTACTAACACGCAAGATTAAGTCATTAAAAGAGCAGATTTTAGTAAATAGTTTTCGTGTACATGGAAATGCTTTTAAGGACATCAATTATGTCGCATTTTAACAAGGTCTGAGGGCCTGGATTCACGAGAGACAAGCGAGTTCATCTGAAGGATGTCTCCAACACAATTATCATGACAATTACTTTGACGGCACGTAATGGAAACCGTCTGTTTTAATTTACGTATAAATAAGCACTGTTCAACCGACAAACCGTGATTGTTTAAATCTGTTCAATATTGCATTTGCGGTCGAGTGGTTCATCCATCAGCGTCGTCATTATCATTCACAAACATAAACAAAGGTTTCAAACGAAAAATTGTAACCTAATAATCTGCTCAAAGAAATAATGGCTTTAAGCTTAGAGCTCTTGAGGAGAGAAATCGTTTAATAAAAACAAATAATTATTTTGGATTTTAATTCAACATACGGTAAGTCTAACTTTGCTAATATGAAGAATTCGCACTCGTTGATCTCTTTTACTAGTGAACTAGACTTGTCTGATTTTTTTTCTAGAAACTTTTGCTATAATTTACAATAACATCATTAAAGTAAGAAAAGCGATAGAGATAAAGCATTTATACAAAAAAACTTCAAGTAGAAATAACACGAACTTTTACGATTTATTGATCATTAAAAGGGTACCTTCCGCACTATGTTTCCCAATTTTACCTCTTCAACTCGCAGAGATTTATCGTCTGAGGATCTTAGAACTGCGCCTTTAGTGAAAGTGACGGCTGATTTCAAGAGGTCTTTGGCTGTTTTATTTATTTTCCCGAAAATTCCCTATGCTATGAAAAAGTTATCACGTTTTTATAAAACCTTATTTACAAGGGTATAACTAGAAAGATGGAAAATATGAAGATAAATTCGAATACCGTATTAAATCGCTATATTGGTATTTATACTTGCGGTGTTTTAATTAATTGTCTGAGCATTAAACCATAGAGCCGATTCAAGTTCTATAAATAATATATTTAAGGTAGTAAGAAACTTTAATCTTGTAGTGTCTGGAACTTTCTCTCATCGCATTTTTAGAAATCAAACAATGAATACATCTTACTGAACTAAAAGGCTTTTACGCAGTCTCTAGTATGTATTAAAGGACGGATAACACTTCTGGTAACTGTAGATTCCTACAAAGATATTCAAATATAAAATGAGTTATAGAGCGGGCATTATGTTTCCCTTATAAATATCTTATGCATCGCAATTCTTATCTGAATAGTCAATAGCATGATACATCTCGGAATGTCAAACGAATCCGTACAGGTGGTAAATCTTTTCGAGAGTACGGTTTGGTTCGCAATGTCCCATCCATTGTAGGTGTATATCATCTTAAAACGACGTCATTGTTAAAATATACGAATATTTCAGAGTGCTAACAAATAATACAATTTTCCATCATAACACCACTTTCCACTTTAATATTTCGAGCGACGTCAGAATATACAATTGAGGCAATTTGTTCATCCATTAGGCAGCGTTTTACGTGAATGGAAATGCGATGTTATGGGGACCAAAATTTGGTTTGTGATAATTGAAGACGAGGTGGTAACAAGTTGACATCTCCGACTCTAATTTGATACTACCAATCAGTACAATAACTTAATTGCCCGCTAGCTGTCGCCCACGACTCCGTCTGTGTGGAATTAAAAAAAATAGTAG
The DNA here is from genome assembly GCA_003118335.3 of Papilio memnon. Taxonomy (NCBI): domain Eukaryota; kingdom Metazoa; phylum Arthropoda; class Insecta; order Lepidoptera; family Papilionidae; genus Papilio; species Papilio memnon. The sequence continues at coordinate 2,797,799 of LD688936.1, forward strand.
CCTTTGTATTCTTTCAGATCATGTGATCATGTTCTACGTTTTTACTAAGTTTCAGCGAGATCCGTTGATTCGTTCTGGAGATGCGTAGTAACAAACATCCATCTAAATTTTCGCATTTATAATATCAGTAAGAAGTGAGATTACACGTGATTCTGTGGATTATTGAACTGCTTTCATTTTATTATGACGTTTATTATAAAAATATGATCAAATATGATTTATTAACAAACGAACTTATTAACTTATTTTCAACATCTAAAGACTTTGTGCTTCACACTCGTCGATTCGTCTTCATTGACCTGATCACTTTCATACTCCTGATTTCTTAGTAGAAGCATGGATGATATAATATATGGTATGAATTCCATCGCAGTTTCTTCATCGTAAAACTAAGACTCTTCCAGTCTGCATAAAGGTAGAGGCTCACAGCCGCGGCATTCCGGAGGCTTGTAAACGAAACAATTCTCCTCGCCCCTGCAAGGGTAATCTTTGCACACGTCGAAGGGAGCCAGACAGGATCTGTAAGCTGATAGCAATATGAATTACTGTTAGGTCTAATGCACTAACAATGCCGGATATGATGTATTTTATTGCCATATTTGTGCACCGAAATAGCTTTTAAGCCAGCAATCTTATTAGCTATATTACAACATTAAAGAAATTAACTAATTTAACATACTAGTGGTCTACTAATATAGACATGTTATGCGACGAGACGATGGGGACATGAACCAGAAAGTGTTAAGAACCAATGTGGATGGCTACAAAGGAAGAGGAAGACCGAACAAAGTATGGATGGATTGTGTGACAGAGGATATCCTTAAGAAGAGAGTGGATTCATATGTAACGGCTGATAAAAATGTATGCAAGAGCAGCACGTACTGTGCCGACCCTCCGTAAGGGATAAGGGCAAGTTGATGATGATGCATACTAGTGGTCATTATTTGGAATTCAAGCATAAATCATAATTAAAGATCAAATTCACGTTCATCTATTCGCGCATTTTTCTTAAGGGGCACAAAGTTTCGCGTATTAATTTTTTGAGATACCGTGGGAAATATTACTTACTGTCATAACATATGTTATCAAAACAACATCCACCGCAACAATATTCATGATCTGCGCACTGAAATAAGAAAAAAAAATCAAATGTTAAAGAATTAAAAAAAACATAAGGACACACACACTCTTTGCAGTTATGATTTCTATTTCAAGGAAATTATGCAAAAATGTTTAAAGGTGGAAAATCTTTCTTGCAATCTTTAGTCATCGAGGAAAAACTGTAGAGATTGTCATCATTATGTGGAGTTTTGATTGTGTTGACGACATATTGCATTTTCCTTATTTTTTACCTTTTACCTTTAATAATTAAGAGTAGATCTAAATACCAGTATCCTACGGCATAGGCCATGGAAGACGAAACTTGAATTCACGGCTTCGACAAATACGACTATTGTCATGCACTATTACAGAGCCGCTATCAAACACGCGACACAATACGATTAAAATAATAATAAAAATACTAAATTAACTGCAATATCAATTTAAAAACAAATTCATACCCATTGTCCTCGAACTCTACAATCCTGTCCATATACAACAACGACGCACAGAAAAGTAAAAATTATTAAAAACTGCATTTTCAAATTTGGAATGACGGCTTTTTTTTAATAAAATTAAAGTACACAGATTGCGGCGAGCAGCCAGCGCGACGCTCGTTCAGCTCGGATGTCCTCGCGTCCTCGCCGCGACCGAGTTAGCTCAGCCGCTAGCGGTGACAATTACGTAACGCGAACAAATAAATCGTGACTATTGATGTATATCTGTTAAAAGTAACACTTTCCTATAATTTTCAAATTTCATTTTTCAGAAGCACCTCTGAATTTAATTATATTTTAGGCATTTATTGATCCTGATTCACTTGAAATCTTAAATGATTAATTAAGATTTCAACACGCAGCATTTAACGTACTACAGTACTAATAATATGGGATAAATATTGTTTGCATTTTATTGTATTCTAAAATCTGACTTTTTACGGCTTAAAACAAAATTTAATTTTGCTATTAAGCATTTGTTAAATTAATGCTTGAATACAGGTAACAAATGATCCTATTTCAAATAGAATGATTAGCTATACATTGTTATTGATGGATCGTAATTAAGAAGTAACAGGTGATTGTTTACCTTTCAAATCAAGGTGGCACTTGATTGATTTGGCCTGTGATTCGACAAGACTTTGACTAAGACACTATTTAATCTAAGTTATTACGCAGAGCCGTTTAATTTATTTATTGCAATTTAGCTGTACGAGCGCCCTGGGCGAGTTTTTAAAGGCACCCTCTTTTCTACTATGATTAGCTAGATGTTAAGAGTGTCATGTGAGAGTGATTCGCAGATCTGTGGCGCCCCTTTTCGTTAGGCGCCCTGGGCCATCCGCGTAAGACACTAACGCCAGTACTACTATTACGAAGTACTTTTATTAATAATATTTAATTTTTAGAATGTCGTCGATCATTACTATTCTTTTATCACTTTCTATCAAAATACGTAATAAGTCAATTTTTAAAATACCTTTTACTGACTTTAAACCACATTAAAAAGGTCTACGTAAATATGTTAGTTGTAGTTTTAGTAAGATTTTTGCATTATTTAAACATTGTTTGAGGATCAATAGATATTGGCCGGTTTTCAATAGCTGCATGCATCATTAATATTGAATTAAGCTTTGTGTAAGACTGGACGGGACAATGTAAAATATAATAACTTTATTCTGTTTTGTTCTAGACAAAAGAATCAACTATTGATACTTTAGACAACAGAGATACCATATAATTCATGGCATTGCGAAATATTATTTTTTACTACGTCGTTTCTATCATATTTTTGTATATCTGAAATTCTATATTTAAGTGAAAAATATAAAATCTTATTTAGAGTAAGCGAAGTGGATAAAGATTATTGGAGCGGAATTTTCAATGCTCGAATACTGCGAAATAGAACTTCGTATGATCCCGTACCATTATCTTCTATCGATATCTATTACATATAATAAAAATGGAGTGTCTGTTTGTAATATCAAAAGAAAAATTCCAGATTTCGAGAAGATGATGTATTTGCGTTGCTGATAACGAAAATCGCATTAATTTTTTTTTTGTCTGTCTGTCCGCAATCCGCGTTTGTTTCGGGTAATCTCCGAAACGACTGGGCCGATTTCCACAGGACTTTCACTGAAGGGTAGCTGACATACACGGGCATATTATAGGCTACCTTTTTATCTTAATATTGCGTGGACGAGGTTGCGGGCAACAGCTATATATCTAAAAATATCGAGTCCTATGTACGGTTTAACGTTGTACGGTATTTTGTAAATGTTCAGGTTATTATTTTTTAAATATACATTTCCTAAGTTGTAGTTAATTGCAACATGTGCAATTGCAACGCTAATGACGCCCTCATCTAACGTATTCCGGTTACAGAGGACTTATGGACTTGCAAACAATAAAAAAATTAATTTTCGAGTTTCGAATTTAGTCTGTATGCGTTAAAAATGAGTGTAGAATAGTTTTGATTAATAATAATCTCGATTTATCGATAAGTAACAATCTATATCTATATCTATACTCTATACTAATATAATAAAGCGTAAACACACACTACTTTGTACATAGTCTGGAAGAACACAAAAACTCACTTATGTTTTTCAATTTCACGCGGAATGTTCATGCTCAGACTGTTTTAATAAAGTTTAATTCTTAATATCGCAGTAGTTTATTAGAAACAAAAGAAATCTATACTAATATAATAAATCGTAAACACACACTTCTTTGTGGCGTAAGATGTCAGCAATCACAGCATGTTTTTGAATAATACATTCTTTAATAAAAAGCGCTACACTTACGATACGCTTTAGGCTATATATCTTCACGCTATTAAACTTAGGGGATAAATAAATTGGAAAAACAACTTCACGTGGGAAAGGGACCATAAACTACAAACTACCAACATCAAGGATTCAAGATTGGTAAGTCATCATGTCATATCATTTTGACATTTGAAATTAATAATTTGACAAATATAATTGATTGATGAATAAACAATATTTTTTTTTTATAATTTCATGCGGATGAAGCCGCACGGGAACAGCTAGTTAGAATATACAAGTGAGTAGGTACCAAAATGGTACGTAATAAACTTTGACAAGGATTTATTAGGTGTTGTTTGGAACCCGTATAATATATTAAATCAGTAATACATCATCCGAAGTTAATCTCATGCAAATAACTGTTAAACCATAACCAAGTTAATTTGTGTTTCATCTCATTAGAACTCAGAAAGGAATAAATAACATTAAAAACTGTACTTCACACGTAATGTTTGCTAATTTGTTTTAAAAAACAAAGAGATTATTAGAATATTTTTTGAGTTTAACTTTTTTTTAAATGAGGACAAAAGATTTTTTTGTGCCGACCTTATCAGTCGTCCGCAGCCATCTTTTTAACTAGACCCCTGTTTATCTTGTACAATCTGTAATTAGCTACACTGTAAAAAGATTACTGAGCGTCGAAAAAAAATATCACGTAACCCTTTCATAATTTTGTCTAATTTCATTTAAAAAGCTTTAAAAGAATTTTAGGATAGAATGGAAATGTTTTTCTACTGAATAGATTATATTTAGAAATGTATAGGGTACAAAATTATTCATCTTACTTCTTACTATAATAATATTATAAATGCGAAAGTTTAGGTGGATTGATGGATGTTTGTTAGTGTTTGTAGCCTAAACGGCTAAAGCGATCTTGATGAAATTTGGCGATGTAGAGGATAGTCTGGAAGAACACATAGGCTACTAGCTTTTGTTTTTTTTATAATTTTTTATAATTCAGCGCGGACGGAGTCGCGGGCGAAAGCTAGTTTGCCATAAGTAAAATATTTTTGTGAAAAGATTGAATTATTAAATGGTATCTTTTTTGGTTACGTATGAATAGAAACTGGGTAAATCTTACCTTAGTTCACGATAAAAAAATAGTAGAAAGGTAGTAAATAACACTTTCCCCTTTTCAATAAAATAGTGGATAAATCGTTAGCCGCGTATTTTACACGAACCGTGTGCACAGGAAACATTTCGATATTCGTTTTATTTTAGGTGAATACAAATCAGTAGATTTTGAAAGATTTAAATGTTTCAATTCTTTTATTTATTTATTCTTCCTTCCACTTTTATTGCAAACTAGCTATTCCCTTGCGGCTTCATCTGCGTGAAATTATAAAAAATTTATTTTATTGTTTACGTACATTTGTCAAATTATCAATTGCAAATATCAAAATGACATGACATGATGACAAACTATGGCAACCTTGCTTCCTCGATGTTGGCAGCAACTTATGGTCTCTTTCCCACATTAGGGTTTTTATCCAAAATATTTACCCCCTGAGTTCAATGGCATGAAAATATATAGCCTAAAGCGTGACGTAAGTGTAGGGCTTTTTATTAAAAAAAGAATTATTCAAAAATATGTTGTAATTGCTGACATATTAGGCAACAAAGTGTGTGTTTACGCTTTATTATTAGTATAGATATAGATAATATAGAACTGAAAATATAAATTGCATGACGAATGATAATGGTCTAATGGTTACATAGATGCAAGAAGCGATAGAAGTGCCATGACCGTTAGAAATCGAAATCCGTTATTACCTCATTGAGGTAAGCAGAGATAAGATATGAGAGTAGTAAAAATTAGTAGTAAAGCTACATAGTTATTTTTAATTGGTAGTGCATATAATTTGGAACTTCTAGTAATTTATAGAGGAAACACGGAATTAATGGTTTAGTATATTTCTTGATTTGAGAAGAAAAGTTTTAAAATGCTTTGTCTACTAGCGTAAAGGATAAAAAGAAGTGTACAAAATGACTTAAGACTAAACTGTAATTTCAATTTTGCATTGTTCTCGGAAAATGTACAACTAAGTGTATTCTACAACTTAACTGTGATATTTTAAACTTGTTTAATTTATCTCGCTTGTCTGACTCTTAGTGCAACAAAGAGAATTTCCACAATACAAAAGGTATTTGGTTGGTAAAGAAGTAAGTTGTTAAAATCGTAACTTTGTATACCAATAAGTTATTGTGTCACTAGAAAATTGTATTAGTTAATTATAGTAATTTTGAAATGCAAATCAGTTTCTAAGTTGAGTTTATTTTATATGTTACTAGCTGTTGCTCTCGTCTTTGTTCGTGCGGTAAATTAAAAATGTAGTATTATAAATATAGCCTTGGTTACTCAGTGATAACGTAGCTATTTATTGGTGATGTTTTAAATCAGCCCGGTAGGTTTTTAGTTATTTCAATACATACAAAAATACAAATCTTTCCTCTCTCGATATAACACATTAAAAATATATATATTGAAGTACATTGTAAGTTTTGTTGTCTAACAATTTTTGATTGTTAAGGATATTTGTCTAAATGAATAAAAAAAACTGATTTTAAATTTGATCCACGAAATAATTCGTTATCGTATTACGTTCATTCCAGGTGGACCGACGACTTAGTGCGCACGACGGGAAGTCGTTGCATGCGAAAGTGGAGGACCGCATTTTGTGGAAGGCGTTGGGGAAAGTCTATGTCCAGCAGTGGGCAGATAAAGGCTGATAATGATGATGATGTTCAAATACTTTAAAATTTAAATGATGGGTGTATCAGAGATTAAATTTATAATTAATAAAAACTATGACTACCACGAATTTATGTATAAAAGTTTTTGTACACAAAAAGATATTAGTGACGCAAATTACTTTTGCTCGGTCATAAATAAAGAAAATAGCCTCTTCATCATAAATTTGTAATCAAAACTGCCTTCGTATATTTAAATAGGAACATTACCACTTGTAGTAGTAAATTTGAAGTGCCAAAGTTTACTAAAGTTTATGGTGGTTATTAAATTTAAGACTTTGTAACTTTGATGAACAAAGTGAATTAAAACATTGTGTAATTATAATCTTTTCAATGCCTATTGTATTATCAATCAATTAAAATGGATGAAAAAGCCACGATAAGAGATTTTTCGTTTCATTTGACAGTTCACCAAAAGTATTAAAATTGATTAAACCTTCGTGAGATATTATTATAACTAACTATTTTACTTACTAACTATATCACTCACGTCTATTTTTCCGGTGGCGGCACCGACTAGTTTCGGACCCATCGGGGGTCCATCTTCAGGGTGAGTGTTATTTATGTCAACAACATCAATGACTCTTCAATATTAAGCACAACGGCATGCGCGCCGCAGAGCCGCGCCCTTCGTGCGTTAGCCCGCAGTGCGAGGCGCGACGCGACCGCGAAACAAGTCCAATAGTCCAAAAAATGTAGTTAACATGTACCTAACAATATTTAAATTGTTTTAGAGGTTGGGTTAAGTAGGCACACTTTTTTCAGTAAGATACTTATTGTATTAATATTTCAACAGTTATTAAATTGCTTAGAAATGGTATTACGAAATTTAATCATTTAATAATAAAATAAATTACCATCATAAATATTGGGATTTACGCTGTCAAATTGAATTATTTCAAGGGTCTCTCGATTGTATAGGTAAATTTTAGCTGTAATATTCAAATACAGGTATTTCAAACACCTTTCACCTAAACCTGATTTATTTGCATTTAATATTATTAATAACATATAACCGTAAATGGAAAAAATGGAATTGAATTATTTTTAGGCTTTCGTATATTGTTATTAATAAACTGCGACCATTTCTGTGGGCCACGAACTTATTTCAAAGAAACATTATCCCAACCCAACATATTGCATTCAAATTAGTTGAGTTTCGAGTCACGTTTTGTATAATCTACTTTAAAGGGTAAAGGAGCGAGTAATGTTTTGCAAAAAACAACTTCTAAGAATTCCAGACGCGCAGTACATTTCTAGACGAGCTAACAATACTGTAAAATATACCTTATTTTGTTCCGGTGAAATTCAACTCGAAATATTTTAACTGTATGATAATGGCTTAACCTATGGTAGGAGGTAGATATAAAAAGCACAGTCCAAAAAGAAGAGTCATTCCCCATTGATTAGAATAGAACAGTTTACACAGATGCTGATGAACGGCTTTGTGCGAAGATATAAAGAGACAATGATTACAATACTTATTGAAGACACTGACGGTCGGTCGCGATTTTCTCTGCGTAGTATAAAAAGAAAAATATGCCTACAATATTTTCGCGCACATATTGCCTCGTCAAAGTCTCGTCAAAATCGGCCCAACGGATTCGGAGATGATCCTGAACTGCGGATGCGGCGATACTGGATGATGCGGATTGCTGACAGACAAAAATGTGGTAGGTTTTCGTTATCAGCAACGTAACTATTTTATATTTCTTTATACAGACACTCTAGTTTTATTATTTAGATTTCATTTAATCTATAAAACGTATAAGGGAAATCAAAATATAGGTATCAAGAATTTAAGTAACAATACAAATTGTAAAACAGTAATGGAGTAAGTGAAACTACGTCATGTGATCCGTTTTGTACACTGGTACTGCGAAAGGGATCCAATAATCTAAATTAATTTCAGGGATTATATTTTATTGCTTCGCTTCAAAATTAATTAATATATTAATTAATTTCATTGAGTAAATTTAATTTAAAGATTAATGAATTAAGATTTATTCCACTTATATTAACATCAAAGTCAAAGAGTGTACTAAGGTTTTCTTATTACTTAATTAAAATAATGATTGAATGCTATCAATTTATAAAGTGAGATAAATAGGATTATTTAGACTAATAGATATTAGGCTCGTAAGTATGAAAATTGATGAGGTGTATTTCATATTATTTTCTCAATTTTTCGTGTTCCCTCCATCTCATACTTACAGATCTTTTTCATGGGTCTGGCACATTTATCACTATAGCAATTTAAGCCAGCTACATATCTTTAGTTTTAAGTGCAGAGTTTTAACTGAATAGTCGAACTGTAAAAGTGAAGATGTATACCGGGTTTATAATGAACAGGGAAAAGAAGAGGGTTTGTTAGTTTGTTAGGTCACATTATTCTACTAAACGACAAAGTTACTGCTCGTAATAGTGCACATTATAACTTCTTTATTACCTTCGAAAGCTGATTTATTATGACGGAGCAGTTCTCACAACTTTAGGGTGAAGTATGAAGTTTGAACTTTGATAAATATTCAACTTGAAAATGTTCTCTGTCAAACGAGAAAAGTTGAAAAGGAAATGCTTGATCTGAGATTTTTGTCAAAGACTTCGTTTAAAGTTTTATGAAGTCTGTGTTGAGATATACGCTTCAAGTCTGTTATCCTTTGTTTTAGTTCATATTGTACGAGGACCTATATTTCCAACCCATTACGTCATCGGGAGCGAATTTATTTCTATGACTATTAAAATTCTATCGCCTACTTTTAGAAGCATATAAAACTCTTATGATATATTGCGGATAAAAAATGTTTTATCCTTTATTGAATATGCGAAAATTGATCAAATGTTTTTGTTACCAATAAGAAATATTACATTTATTTGGTAAAAATGCTCTGAGTAGACGTCATGTAAATATTCAAGTACCCAATAAAATAGACAAATATGTTACAAGTGTTTTGTTTTCACATATAGAAGTACACAAATCCAATTTATTTCAATACGCCTGTTTTTAGTTGAATATAGATGAATATGTACTTTTATTTTGCTATTATCCATAAAATAGTGTCGTGAGCATTGGCGCAAATCAATTGCCAACAGACGCTTACGAAAGTTTTTACCTTTGCTTACCAAATAAACATTTCTTGGAATACAGATCAAACGATCATTATTGTATTCAAAATAAATTTTAATTGACTTATATGAAAAGTATTTTTTTAAAGTATTTTACAGATAATTGTGGAAAAAGTGATGCAGTTTGTGTTTTCGTTAATCGTTTTTAACTGTGATTAAATCCAGAAAACGTATAATTCAATTAATCTTAATTCTGTTGGTAGGACGTCATTTACTGAAATATATTCCCGAGAAAAAGTATGAATTTTCTCGTACAATTTTCTAGAATATTTTCTACAAGAATTTATCAACGTGAACGAAGAAAGTATCTATAAAATCTTGGAAGGCGTTAAATTAAATTAAGGACGGAGTGCGATAAATTATTTCGCAGAAAATATAATTTTTTTAACCAGTACAAGTACAAAAAAATGCAATTGGCAGGATTGCATTGCTTTGGGGTCGATTAAACATGATAATACTATTTTTATTAACTTAGCAAACATATATTTTCTGAGTTGCCACTTTTTTCTCGAAGAAGAATCATCAACGCCAACGCAGAAGCATTTATTAGTTTAAACATTTTTAAGAAGACAGTTGTCTGCAACTGGGCGTTAGCATCAATGGCTTGGAGAAACTGTTGGCGAGACAGTATAATATTTCAACAAAGAACCTAACCTATAAATAGAACTCAGTTCAGACAGAGCTTCCCCCAGCGACTAAGCTACGAAGATTTAACACCTTTGTATAGAGACTTAAAACTTCAGCACATCTTTTTATAAATGTATTTGTGTACCTATTCTTTGAACTTGAAGTAAGTTCTGACGCTCGATCTCAAGGGAGCGGCTATAAAATCCCGCACAAACATCGTTGGGACTGGCAGCGATGAAAATAATACTGTGAATGTTTTTCAAAAAGATTTTTACATACTAAATTCACTTGTATATACAATCTTAGTAGAAAAGTCGTGTGTGTTTTTAAACATATAGTTTTTTTTTTATTTTAATAAGAAATACATATTTTATCTTCATCTTCATCTTCATCTTCACCATCTTCACCATCTTCACCATCTTCACCATCGTCATCGTCATCGTCATCGTCATCGTCATCGTCATCGTCATCGTCATCGTCATCGTCATCGTCATCGT
>LD688936.1:2810073-2822052 GCA_003118335.3 Papilio memnon
CATTTTCATTTTCATTTTCATTTTCATTTTCATTTTCATTTTCATTTATAGATTAGTGGAAAAAAAACTGTACTGATTTTGTTTGTGTTGGATTGAATAATATTTTATGACGACTTCCACAACATTTATCTTTTGTGATTGATATTGATATCAGATCCAGCAGCCGGGTGTCACGTTCCATTACACGCTGATGTGGACATTTCACGCAAAAAACATTTGTTACAAATATACGATCCGATTAGTTCGTGTAAAATTTATCATTGATTATGTTTTTTTGAGTCCAGTTTTTGGAATTTCCAGACAATGTTCCTGTAAATACTTATAATATCTCTATTTTCATATACATTGGTTTTTGCATACAACTAATAACCTTTGTAAGTAAAAACAGAACAATTATTAACTAGCTTAGTCCACTTTGAATAAAAAAAAACAAAAGTGAGTAGCCTATATGTTCTTCCAGACTATCCTCTACGTCTATGCCAAATATCATCGAGATCCGTACAGCGCTTTAGGCTACAAACTCTAACAAACATCCATCTATCAATACATCCATCCATCCATCTAAACTTTCGCATATATATTTATAAATAATAAAAATATAATATTAGTAAGATTAGTAAGATAGTAAGAAATAAGAAGTAAGATTACATTTGTCATTATTTATTGATTGCAACCGTTATTAAATTATCACGAGTCAGTGTTAATTAGCTAATACGATTCTATAGATTTCTAGATTATATAAATAAAACAATACTAGAGTTATTTTAATAGTTAACTATAGCAGGTCAGCACGTGAGGCAGACATGTGGTACCCCTCTCTACAATGTATTGTTTTTCATTTACTTGTTTTTCTTTGATTTAATGAATGTTTTATTCAATAAAACCGCCTTGTTTTAAAGTCTGTACAAGTATAAAATGGCAGGTAGCCGTCAAGCCGTGTATTTTCTGCGTGGGTAGCTTTTCACTTCTCTCGGATATTCCCCATGTTTCATAACACAAACTAAGCCATATGTAAAGATAATATTGCTTTTAGTATGTGAAATTCTTTTCAGGTACAGTAGGCAAGCAAAAGTAGTAATATAATATTAACGTGGGATTCTATTGCCAAAAGTCCTGTAGAAAGACTTGTTGCTGACATAATAAGATTAATGCGAATGTCTATGGGCAGCGGTCGCTTCGCTTGTGCAAATTATGACGGCCGCTTCCTCTTTATGCTTTAAAAATAATATGATGGTATGAGAGATGATAATAATGTTTTATATATATTTATATAAACTGCGCGAACTCTTAATGACAGCTTAGTTTCTATCCTAGTGAAATAAATTATAAAAAAAAGATTTTTCCAATAGATAATATTTCTATTAGGGATAAAGCTTTGATAGTTACTAAGTTTTAATCTATTTCTTGTCTATTTATTCGACCAGGCGGAGCTAGGATAGAGTTCATATATAAAGATAGATTATGACGGGGTTTCAATTAAGTCGTTTCGTTGTAATAGACGACAGGCATAATAAAAACTTTACGACAGGTTTAATTCTGTCATTTTCAATGCCGAAAGATGTGAATTATATTCGGATACCCTTTTATAACTGATCGTAAAAGACGCTGAAATTTTGACGTCTTAGAATGAAAGAGATGAATTCAATCATCTTTGCTAATATTATAATAATTATTAAAACTTTTTGTTACGCCCGAAAAAAAAAGTATTTATACTGGAGTCATATGAGAGTAATTTGTTAAGCATAATATTTCAGCATATTCTAACCCCTATGCAAGATAAGATCATGAAGGTATCTATGATTACCGTAGGTCACTAATAATGAAGCGAAAAGGTCGCTATTTCCAAGAATTTACACCGTGAAAGGTTCTTCCGGGAGTTTGATGATCGTTAATACGAAAATGTGTCCCAAACGTCCAAAGTTTAACTGTTTCAAGCAATAATAACGATTCCTTTAATACGAGGCGGCTCGTAACTTCACTTTATTATTTTTGCTCGTGACTGAAGTTTTATTGATTTTTTTTTATCACTCGAATGTAATTTAATGGGGTCACCAAGTATCAAATAACAATATGAATTATACAAAAAGTATTTCATAACCAGCTTTCGTCCGCGACTCCGTCCGCGTGGAAACAAAAAAAAAGTGGCTACCATATGTAGAACACATATGGTAGCCACCATCCAGACTATCCTCTAATCTATACCAAATTTCATGGAAATCCGTTCAGCCGTTTAAGCTACAAACAAACATTCATCCATCTAAACTTTCGCATTTATAATATTAGTATGATTAAAAAAGATACTAACGGTGTATACTTTTTAGGTACTCGTTGTAAATTTTTGTACAGTTTTTTTTTTTTAATGAAAAAGATTAAAGTATTCAACGTTCTGCGGTAGTTATCATAAGAAACATAATCACACTGACTCTGTAATTTATATATTACAAAATTTGTTTTCTTATTCTTTCCTATAAAGATTGTAGATAATAATGACAGTAGATTTGTGTGACGTAAACGAAACAGTTTATATCATCAATCTTTGTCAGCGGGACAAATGCGTCGTGAGCAAGAAAATATATCTCATCTTGCATATTTTATGAACACGTCAGATAACCAAATATTAAGACTAAGATTTTACGAATATATGTACTTATATAATATAAGTAATTAAATAGTAGAAAATTAATAACGCTAGAATTCTCGGAAATCCTAGAAGACTTGGAAATTTTAGGAAGCTTAGAGAAACTTGAAACATTAGAAAACTTAGTAACCTCTAGTTGGTTACCAGAATTATAAATAAAAATGTAAACATAACTTAGATGGACTTCAGCTTAATCTTAAAACAGTAATCCTAATTTTAATATTAACATGAGATTTTACATTTAAGCTAAGCTGCGATAAATTAAATCTAGTAACTTAGATACTTTCGTATATTTACAAGATATGCTACATGTTTTCCAATATCCTCACTTTAGCTGATAAACGAGGAAGTCTTATAGAATTAAATTCGTGTCAATTCCAACAGTCAACTTCTCAAGGTTCGGAGGAAATTACGACTTGAAATTCAATCGGAGAAATTAATCACATGTTACAAGATTGATGGTAGCTGTTAGCTTTGAGACATTCTTTTCACTTTTTTTACATCTACAGATTAAATAAATTTAATTATGTGTTACTAGTACTACTATTTGTCACTCGTGACTTCTTCCGTGTGAAAAAGTAGCCTATTCATGTTCCAGATTTAAATCTATCTCTGTTTCTTTCAGCCAGATTCTTCCGTCCTGGAGTTATGTGATAACAAACATCCACACAAAACTTTCATACTTACTCATTCATTATTTTATTATAACTTCGACAGGCATTTCACTGAAGATTTATTTTTAAAATTATAGTCTGACCAGAAATACAAAAACCTTCGCTATATAGGGGAAAAAAAAATATCTTTGCGTAGTAAAAAGTAGCGTAATAAAGAAGTCGATTATGACGCCTCCGTGTCTTTGTATTCTTCGTTAGACCTACAAGAACATTTTAATGATAAACTATTTCGACATTTATGGTACTGTTATTTTTAAGTAATTAATTAAGTTTAAACTAAGTCCCGTTACGGCTCTCTGCATAGAATTAACATCAGAAGAAGCGTGTATACACAATCGGCAAATAAAAATCTCATCCCTTCTAACCCTTGGTCCTTGAAGACTTTCAAGTGCTATTACTCAACTTTACCTTGGAAATACAATACTATTTGCTACGGTATACAATTGCGAGTAAATAGTGTCAACTATCAGATCCCATGTTCTCTAAGATTGATTTAGTTGGTTAAATATTCGACTGTTTCAGTAATCACATTTCAGCACAAATATGATATCTCCCATTCTATAATCATGCTAATATTATAAATGTGAAAGTTTAGATGGATGGATCGATGTTTGTTCGAGTTTCTAGCCTAAACGGCTAAACGGATTTCGATGAAATTTGTCATAGATGTAGAGGATAGTGTGGAAGAACACATAGACTAATCATTTTTGTTCTATTTAATTCCACGCGGCCAGAGTCGCGGGCGAAAGCTAGTTATTAATGTTTTAAAACTTTCCAGGAAACTACGGCAGATTACGGATAACATTAATCAAAAGTAGTCAATTACTACTTTAATATAGTTTCAGTATAATAGTTTTATTCAATTATTTTCATGTTCAGAATGCGTTAAATCGTCAAGACAAAGTCAATCGAAGTCAAGACAAGCGATAAATTAAAAATTCTTCATTTTATACAAAGTTTTACATTAGGTGTAAAATCTTTTTTGGTGTTTGTTACATTACTTAAAATTAATAAATGTTCTGATACTAAATATAGAATAAAGTATACAATAATTTCAAATCATTGATTTGTTATAGTGTAGTATCACCAAAAGTATGAGCTGTCTTTATAACAAAACAACCAAGGAAAAAGCAATAAAAGTCGCATAAAAACAATCAAAGGTTCTCTAGTGGTAATATCGAGGTGTAAAAGTTTTGGTGGCACATGTTGACACAATTTGTTAAAGATTGCGACGTGAATGTAAACGTTTTTATTCAGAACTAATACAAAAAGAAAATTGAATTAGGAAAATAAATACAAGCAGCGTACAACGGTAGACGTAGGGAGTGATGGATGGATTATATTGACTTGATTAAGAACGGAGTGAGGAATGATAATTCAAGGAGAAAATATCTGGTGCGCTGATCCTAAGTCTACAATTCTAATAGATTCTTGAAGTGACAGTTTACCTGGACTAAAGAGAAATCTAAGCAATATTTCACCTACAGCTTTCCGCTTTACGAGTATAATTATTTTACAGAATGTCTTAAAATACGTTTTCATGTCTCATTATTCTAATGTTCCGGGAAATTTGACACAATAATACGAAAATCAAATAAAAGAAAAATGTTTCAGCAATAGTTTTCAACACGATTCCACTGCAAGCATACAATAACCCATTCAACCAGCTTTTAATAAAGCCGCCATTGTTTAGGCAACAAAGGAATAATCAGAATGAAAAAGAAGAGAACATTTCTTGGAAGTACGTCTATAGAGATTGGAATTCTTTCTATTTATGTGTACCATAATTATACTACGACACTTTATGTGGTAGTACATATTCAAATGTTAAAATGGAAATTTGATTTACACAAACTTTTTTTTTAATTATAGTATCGTCGATGACTTAAATTTCTATTCTATGAAGAGTGTTAGTTTTCCGTCAGAAGTTAGTTGAAAGACCAGTACAAAACAGGTTATTTCGAAACAATCAAGAGCTTCTTATTTCTGAAATGGGTAGGAAATAAACGTCCCAGATTACACACATTACGTCATTGTAATATCCATGGATACAACATGATCGGAAGTTCTATATGAATAATTTTCTTGGTAACAAATATGATGTTATTTGTTTATGCTCATACCTTTAGAAACCGTGTAAAAAATATACAAACAGCGACCCGTATCACTGTCAGCGAAGGCGAGGGGTTAGTTTAAATGTTCTGTTTCAGACAGCCTGACATTATTATCAGTATAAAACGGTCAGATAACCAACTAATTTAAATTTCACGTTCACTTTCATAGTAAATAAGTCGTTAAGTTAATCGATTATGGATAACAATGCAATTTTAGTTCGTAATTTTTATTTATCATAATAATATCTACAGTTATTTTCCAAGAGCACAAAAATCCTAGCCTGAGGGCTCTTCGATCGGGTTATTTATTACGTCACTTACTAATGTGGGCAAAGAAATAAGTTCCATATTTTTCCGCAATGGTGATGGTTTTTATATATCTGTTCAGCCTATAAATGGTATAATTTAGACCACATTTTATCAGGTTCATTAATTATAATCTTGCTTCTAACTTATAAATGCGAAAAACGGATGTTTGTTACTAGGCATTTCCATAATGGCTACTTACAGCTACTAATGAAGTTTTTTTTTTAATTTCGTGCGGACGGAGTCGCTGTCGACAGTTAGTTGTACTATAAAATTGTCGCCGAACTGAGTTAGGATGAAGGTTCTATAAATAAACTTTGAAAGGCTTAATATGCACGATAACAGATCTGTATTTGCATAAAAGCTATCTTCAACGTTAAATTATCATTTTCTACCTCAAAACTTGGCTTGATGACAGAGTTAATTCATTTTGCATGGAATTGTTTTAATTAGTTACTTAGTTTTCAGACTCTTCAGTAGGGTTGTTGTGTTCGTAAACCATAGATTGATATATTAGGGCAAACATAAATATGAAATTATATTTTTTTGTAATATGTATTCAATTTTCAATATATCCCTAATTACACATTTTTGTCATCGAATTTTTCGTTGTCTAAATAATTTTATGAAACAAGAACTAAGATAAAATGACTAAAGATTTTAATATCTGACGTCGAAATTCCCAATCACTTAATTAAGTTCACCAACATAAAGTTATCCGCTTTATCTAATAATTAAATTATAATTGAAATTAGATAGAGAGCAAAGACTTGTAACCTTGTTTTAATCTTCTTCATAATTAAGTAAGACCACGGAGGAAGACGCCATTATCCTACAAAGGATTTGCATAAACTGATTCCTTATTTTAGAGTTAGAAAGACAGTAGTTATTACAGTCAAGAAAGAACTTTTCATAGTAAATTGAGGAAGCGTTAAATTGCATTAAATCTAGTTTACTAAGTCTATGGCGTTCATGCATGAGTCATCAAAAATGCTAGAAAATATTGTATGTGATAAAAGAAATCTTAAAACTATAGCAGTAAGGTTGGATTTTAAATACAATTATAGTTACTTTCTTCCTTTTTATTTTTTCCACTTGAGGATGTTTGACAACTTTCTTATATTGAAGCTTTGAGTGTATTCCATTTCAAATGAATGCCAAAATCTTGTAAACATACAAATGTCATTTTGTATACATGGGGTCGTTACACTTATACTTTTCTCGAAATGAGATTTTTTTTATACTATATGGTGGCAAACGAGCAAGCGGCCACCTGAATCCGCCAAAATAGCGAAGCGGTCGTGGTATTGCTGGGGGCGAGCCGACCTCGTGCGAAGATGTTAAAGCGGGCTCTACCACTGTTAAAGAGATATTGAAATGGAACTGAATAATATAAATTATGGATGATAATCTGTGAAAAAAAATCCGGTAATATTTTTGGGACTTTAGCCGAAAAGATTGAACTGTTTTTAACACAATTTAATCTTTAATTTTCGCCGACATTTTAAATACATCTGAAATTCCAATCTCGATATAGGTCTAAATAATGTCTCCATTCAGGTACCTAGTTTTTCCAAAGACAAGATTTCCCGTGCTGAATAATATATTTTAGTCCTTGCTATAAATTTACTTTAGCGTCTCGGACAAATTTCATTTGTTGTATCAGTATGGGCGACGACGTAAAGCTAAATTAAATAAAATTTAAAACAGCAGAGTAAAGTAGTTCGACTTTTGCAATGTTAGTCTACCTTACGTGGAATGTATTGCTGTCTCAATTTTCTTCTACAGTGGGGAAGAGAGATATAACATGTTATATGTGATTTTAAAAGTGGGTAATCACGTTTAGTAAGCTCAATATTATGTAATTCTATAGCATTATTCCAAAAGAAGAAACGTCAGATAGCTGTTTCTCTGCATTTAGTACTAATTTATGTGCAAATTGTTGTGCAGTAAAAATTATAACACACACAAACGTGGAGTTCTGATTTCCAATATTTTACAAAAGTAGGGTTGGTACTTTTTTTAGCAAAGCGACCGCTGTCCACAGATATCCGCATTTAAAAGGTAGGCCTTAAAACACCCAGAAAGAGTACTGTATTATAGTTTACAGTATGTTAACGGTTTGTACAATGGTTTAAAGTCAAACATTGAATTGTGACTTGTTATAGTTCGAGTTGTACGTACAGATAAAAAAACTTTGAACTTGTAATATAATTTGGACAAAGTTTATGGTCGCGAGTCGCTCTGCAAAAAGTTACGAGGTCACTGCCTCTTTCAGCTTCATATCCGATAAATGAACGCCGCGGGAAAAATATACTTTTTCTGTGTCGTATAGCTTTTGATATTTTTAGGAATTGCTGAAAAGGATTTTCATGCTGAATGGTTTTTGGGATTTTTATAAGAAAAAATGAAAAGTAATATTTGTTACAATAAAAACAATGCGGTTTAATATCACACCTATAAAGGCCGCTACAGAGATGATGAGTACATAAACAAGAATTTATTGAAATTGATTGTGGATGGTTACAAAGTTAGAGGAAGACCGAAGAAAGTATGGATGGATTTTGTGACAGAGCACATGTTTAAGAAGAAAGTGAATTCCGAAATGACGGCTGATAGAGATGTATAGAAGAACAACACATACTGTGCTGACCCTGGACAAGGGCAAGAGAGATGAAGACACTTTTACAGACCCTCAATTATACTGAACAGTTCGATTTTCAGTTAAAACTGTCTAAACTGAGCGATAGTAGCGGGCTTCAGTTGTCACATTTTTTAAGAAATTTTACTCAAAACCTTTGTATGATTATTCTCAAAAAGCGAAAATAAACATGTTGGTCGGTCTATATCGAGCAATAGATGGCGCTTAAGGATTATTCGCACCATTTGAATTAATATAATTATATTATTATTATAAAAAACATTAATTTAAGATAGAATTGTAATTTGTAAGAACGTAATTTCTGTAATTAGTATTTATTTAGGTAAAGATTCCTATTTTAATAATGGCCACCGACAAGCAACCAAGGGAAGACGAATTAAAAAGACAATAAAAAAAAAGGGATTTTAGGCGCAAAACAAAGGAGTGCAAGATGTGTCCTAATTCAGCGGCGAGCTGTGAGCGAGTGAGCGACCATAGATATAACTGAGATAGATGCGACACGGCCGTTTGTTTTTTATTTCCTCGCCCTGTTCAAGAGATGGCGTATGAGTGACGCCCTCACCCACGCACACGCTAACACCCACACACACACTTCAAATGTGTATATTTACATATATTGGGAGAGGTGTAAATATCTGCTAAAATAGAAACGCAAAGTTGGAATTAAATGTTTATTGCGTAACCTCAAATGGTTATGTACATGTCCATATTTTCAATAGTGACATCCTCGAACAGCGTTTTCCAGATTTCTAATATTTCTATTTAACGACCAGTCTTGGAGAAACGATGCAGAGAACCCGAAAACATAACAAATTTTACTATACAACATATTATACGCTACTAATTACCGCCCTCAGTTTCGTTCGCGTAGCAAACTGAGCACGAGTGAAGCTGCGAGCAGTTGGTAATTTTAAATATTGTGATAAGGCACTAACAACTCAGCCTGACTGAGTTATAACTTTTACTATAGTATGGGTTACTAATTACCGCCGGCAGCGTCACTAACATTTTAAACTGTACTTGGGTGAAACTGGAACCTTGTGGTACATTCTACACATATGATTATAATTTCGATTTTATTCTAATCATACCTTTCATTTTACACTGGAATTAATAGTTAAATCGTAAGCTTTTCGGTATTTTTTCCATCCAAGTCATCGTCCAAATCCTCGCAATAATATGTAAAACGTAGTCTTGAAAACAGAACCGGGTTTGGTTTCGTGAGTGAATATAATACAGTGCCCGTGATAATTATCCATGTAACAATGAGAGAAGCACTATCAGGGCCCAAAAAACACACTAAAAAGTGGGAAACACGATAAAAAATTTGTGACATTTCGGTTTAATTACAATTCATTTTTAAATTTTGACACGTGACATTGTGCTAAGCTAAGAGTATGGTAGCTATTTAATGTAACTGGTCGGTTACAAAGTTCAGGCGCCTTGTACGCCAGTCTGCGCCACTGTATATCGGTCAATTTTTTTTCCTTTATTTTGTATGCCGGTGTAAGGGACTAAAAAATAAACGGGTGTGTGACCCGAGTGAACGAGAGAGCACCCGTTAGAAAGAGACAGCGTATCGTACAAGCAGGACTATCGTACACGCAGGGAGTCCTACACAAAGTAAATGTAAGCTCTTGTAATAAATTGTATATGTTGTGTATAAGTGTGAATAAAGAAGTTATAAAAAGTTAGATTGTACTAGTTTACATTAATTCACATGTAAACAAAAAATAAATGACTTTTGCAAATGTGCTATAAATAAATATTCGCTTTGAAACTAGTGTGACAACAAATCATAATTAGTCCACTAAAACGAAATTGTTTCGTGTTATCTTGATCTGAGGTGGAGTAAGAAATTAAAGTAAGCATTAATAATTTGTATGTTGAATTTTGTTATTGTACTCGTATGAGGCATGTTAATTGGTACTTATAGGAATTATTACTTGAAGATGAATTACTTATGTAAACAGTGTTTAAGCATTAGGAACTAATAACATTTATATTGATCAAGAAAAAAGATTACAAACATTGCTCTATTAGTAAACTAGTCAATATAAGTTACTAGCTTTCGCCCGCGACTCCGTCCGCGTGGAATTAAATAAAACAAAAGTGAGTAGCCCTTCCAGACTATCCTCCACATCCATACCAAATTTCATCGAAATCCGTTTACCCGTTTCGGCTACAAACTCTAACAAACATCCATCCATCCATCGCTGTCGAACGGAATAAACAGTATCCTATGTCCGTCTCCTGGCTCTAAGCTACCTCCTCACCAATTTTCAGTCATATCGGTAAAGCCGTTCTTGAGTTATAAATGGTGTAACTAACACAACTTTCTTTTATATATATAGATTAGTTCTCACATCGGCTAGTCGGGCGAATGGGAGATAAGAACTAAAGTGGTAACTCACTTGAAGTGTCATAAGTTATAAGGAACCATTGATCTTTATAATGATATATGAGATCCGTTTCTAAGAACCGACATATACGGAGTGCTTGAAGTCGGTATTGACTTCAAGTGGCTAGAAGATTATGTAGAGAATATAGATAATAATGTCTACCATATCCTTTTTGTCTTTTGAGACAATTTGACAAATGTCAGATGCAAGAGAGTCCAAAAGTTGGTTCCAAGAGATGAAGCATTTGTAGAAAAACATAGTTATTAATATCAATTATTAATAATGTCTCAGTATTTTTATATATTAAAAAACAGATGAACGTTTATCTACATATCTTGTGGCAGTAAAAACCCACTGTTAGAGTTACATTTGTGTAAACTCTTCCAAAAGTTATCCAACGCCAATTCGAGAATGTTTTTTCTGTAATTAGCGCCCTTGCCGCCACCTGGTGCCGTAAAAGTTTGCTAAGCATACTTAGTACAGTTTTATTGCTCACGAAATGAAACATAGAATTCGGGAATTTTCTTACAAAGATTTTTATGTTTGTTGTTCTTTTAGCATTAAATGTATGTAAGTTGTAATAGATAAGAGTTAGTTACTTAAATCATTAAAAATTACGACAGATAAGATATAGGCGGTCTAGTTTTATGAAATAAACTAGCTTTCGCCCGCGACTCCGTCCGGCCGGCATTAGAAAAAACAAAAGCAAGTAGCCTATGTGTTCTTCCAGACTATCCTCTACATCCATGGCAAATTTCATCGAGATCCGTTCAGCCGTTTAGGCTACAAACTCTAACAAACATTCATCCATCCATCTAAACTTTCGCATTCATAATATTAGTAGGATTAGTAGGATAGTATGCTCTAGTACATTTCGAACTAATCAAGTATTTAATAACTTCACTATCAATGTTAAGGTGGCTACATAAAGCATTCCAGAATCTAAATAGAGCAATGTTGTTTTGTCTTAAAACTTCTCTGCCAGATAAATATTATGTACCACTACAGATTACTATTAGTTAGTTAAACTTAATAAAATTAATAACAATTGCCAAAAATCCCTGGCTATTTTAATATCAGCTGTGCATAATTAAGTTTTTTAAACATTATTGGACTATATAAATTATAACACGGCTCAACTCACGTGGGAACGTTCGGTGTAGGCACCGACAGTTTCGAACCC
>LD688936.1:2835813-2851296 GCA_003118335.3 Papilio memnon
GTAAAATTTCTTAATACACAGCTATCCCAAAATCATAAGACTTATATTAAATTTTTGTAAAGTTATTATAGATGTTTCTAGTTTTAATAATAATTTAATTTAGCATTTCGTTACGTCATAAAATACCTAAAACTGTATTCTGCGTAGTGTTTATTCCCAGCTATAAAGTTTGGATGGCACTGTATCAAGCTTACATCAAAGTTGATTGACAGATTATATTGTTGCGGTAAATTGCTTTACCGCCTTCCATAATATTGATATTGACGACGATGTGTCCAAAAATCGTTTGTCCAACACAATCCATCAAATGCGTCATTCAATCACAACAAATTAATCTTATTTCCGAGTAAAGGAAGTTCTTATTAACCAAACAAACGTTTTTTATAAAGTAGCTATGTAATAAATAAGGTCCGAAAGAAGCACCAATAACAAATTAAGTACAGGCGGGTAAATCCACGTTGTGCGACTAACAAAAAAAATCTTTGTTCCTTACGAGATAAACTCCGCCTCTTACAAATGACCAAGCAGTAAGTTGTGTACACTTTGTTATAATAATAGAAATCAATTAGCCGTGTGCCATTGGTTCAGCGGAGACGGCTAGTCCAGACCTGATGCACGTGCGCGTGCAGGTGATCAGCAATGACGCGTGTCGGAATGCGTTCTCTGGCAACGCTGGCTGAGTCCACGCTATGCATCAGCGGCACCACCGGCAACATCTGCACCGATGACACCGGCGGCCCGCTCGTTGCCGACAGCCTTCTTATTAGTTCTTACACATATGCTATACTCTACCTCTAATTTTACATCTGATCCCATTAACTACCATTTTTGTAATCAACGAAATTCACTAAAATAGCGCAGCGACCGTTGCTCACAGACATCCGCATTTGCAATTGCTTTACATACCTTTAATCAACAGAGGACGGGACGTACAGAAAGAGGATATTTCTCAAATCTATGCGTCCCGTCCCCCGTCAAATTCACTTCCCCTTCCTTGTAGATAACGGTGGAAAGGGGAAGAGGACTAAAATTAAATGTCTGGTACGAAATATTTGTAGATGTTTCGATAAAGTAACATCGAACTGTTGTCATTCCTACTTTGACAACTGCGAATGTAATTCTCAACAAACTAAAATACATTCATTTTAAGATGTCACAGATCGGCGTGTCTTCATTTGGCTAGGGCTCGTGCGACGCGCGCCGGCCTTCCTGCTACGCTTGAGTCAGCTCATTCAACTCTTGGATCCGAACGCGCTTGTAATGCACCAATTTGAAAAAATAAATAACTACTTACTAAAACACAATGTTTTCATTTATCAAAATACTAATCACAAAATGCCGTACAAAATTAACAAATTCCGTTTCTAACGGAAACTCATTAGTGTTATTTTATCCCATATTTCGTTATCTTAATGAATTGAAAAAAAAAAACTGTTTAAATATTTTTTTCATAATTTCATAAAAAATCTTTTTGGTAACAATTTAGCTACTATTTCTACAGGTACATTCTGACTCTTGATTAATTAAGGATTATTTTCTACTCAAGACAAGACTTCCGGACACATAAATAAGCATATTAGCTCGAGCATGTAGATTAAAAATGCGTTTCATACTATATGATTTTAAATCATTAGCTTACATCATTAAATAATAATAACATTATAGATATTGCATAAAACAGAGGTAATATTCCAATCTTGGATGTAATTGAATATTAAAAGGGGGCAAACGAGCGGCGAAAACACCCAGGTGGTCAACGTCGCCCATGGACATCCGCAACACCAAAGGAACTACAGATGCGTTGCCGGCCTTATTTAGACACAGTGACACAAGACGAGACGTGTCATGACACCATTACGACATGGATACACTGTCACTTTTAAGACTTTGCAAGAAACCGCTAATGGGCTATTGAAGTGTTACTTATTCTATTCTATTCTGTTCTACCTCTTGTTTATGGCTCTCCCTCAGCGGATTTGGCCAATGTCGAGTACTGTAAAATCGTCTACCTTACTTATTCCTACCCGGGCAGATTTTGACGGACCATATAAACAATGACACACGTCGTAGTATTGTCACAGTTCTTGACAGTTATATTTGTTGACAGTTGTTAACAAAACATTATTTAATTTGCATAGTGTCATTTGTAAGCACATAGGAAGGAAGGAGAACGACAGAGTGACAAGGCAAATGTTTCTAAAGTGAGTGACAGTGAAAAATCTATGAACATTATCGAGCAGATAAAGAAAAGGTCGTTTTAGTACTCTCAGAGTGTGATAACCATATCATACATTCTCAAATCAAATCTCTTGTTTCGGATTTGATTTGAGCATCCTCCAATCAATCAATGATTAAACAATAGCAATTATTTATCTAGCTTTCGCTCGCGGTTGTGTTCTTCCAGAATATCCTCCACATCTATTCCAAATTTCATAGAAATCCGTTCAGCCGTTTAGGCTAGAAACTCTAACAAACATCCATCCATCCATCTAAACTTTCGCATTTATAATATTAGTATGAAGTATGATTGGCCAATCAAATGAGTTATAAACCGACAAAGTTATCTAACACGTTGGACAATGACCAAACTAAATTATGATAGCTCACTAGCGCCTTCCTGTCAATATCAAAAAAGTATCACAGGGTGTTTTTCACTTTGTAGCTGTAACTAACCGCGATAGCAGTGCCCCCTTCAACGGGGTTTGTTTGATTATAAATTTGTAAAATACTGCGGTACCGAATTACTCGTAGATTATTACAAAGCATGTAGAATTGATAATAAATATAAGAGCACAAAATAACTAATTGTTTTATAGCTATTTCTCACGTCTACTTTTTACCTACCTCGTGCGAGGCGCGACGCGACCGCGAAGCAAGCCCACTAACACTCGCCCTGAAGAAGGACTCCCGCAGGGTCTGAAACTGGTCGGTGCCGTCACCGGAAAGAAAAAAGTAGACGTGAGTAATAGCCGTACAATAATTAGTTATAAAATGTCTCACGAAAGTTTAAATAATTTAAGACCACAAAATGACAAACGATTTCGATAAATCCATCACAGATGTCGAATGTTTGTGTTGCGATTGATAAAAATAACATCCGCAGATGAGAGATGTCTGTCTGTACATTGAATATTAAATTTTTTATAACCGGAGCTTTATGAAGCGTAAAAATTGTTCTGTATTATGATATTCCTTGATACAGTTTTTATCGCGAAATAATCGAGTTACTTGGTGTCTGACGGCTACTGAATTAGGCTCATTTTAAGTGTACCTGAAACTAAATAGACGTAAAAAGTAAACTTAGTCCCTACAGCGAATAAGAACATATATTTTAAATTAACGAGCCTGTTCTTTAGTTAAGTAACTATTTGGTTTGTAGTTGATTGACTCAGTTCAGTTCAGTGATTATTCTTTATTGCACAAGTCTTGAAAGATGAGAATGAGAATGTCATGAAACATGAAAGAAGAACATTTCTATAAAAAAAATGGTTAACATTTTCATACCGATTTTAATTGTCTCTAATAACATTCCACATAAATTAACACAATACCTCCAACGTTAATGGAGATTACGCAATTTATTACAACATGTCAATATCCAAGAACATCGAGGTCGGATTGGCGAACATGAATTTCTACGGAGTAAGTTGTCGGATTGGGACGACATGAATTCCAGCCGCAAATTATACGTCTGTCTCCTGTTATGGAGACAGATAATGCGCCCGGGCCAATCAAGCCGACCGAGCCGTGTTCAGGCATTTCTCTTGATGGATGGAATTATGCCGGAATGCCGAAGGAAATTGTTGTAGTTACTTTGAACATTTCAGTAGATAGAACAATAGGGTGCTATGGGTCTCCGATTCGATGAGATTCATCAAGAAAGACAAACTGTGGTTATTATTCATTTAAAACACTAAGCCTATAATATGAATGATAAAAAAATATTTTAAAATTTATAAAAACCACGTCACACCAATTTCGACTTATTTTTACGATTATGCTCGTGTGGGTCTGCACTATAAAGCGGATGCGAGCTATAAAAACGTACAGTAAATAAATGCACGAGCTATGTACACTGTCGGTGCAATCCCACGAGCTGTAAGACGATAACTATTGCATTCGACAAAGTACATATCGGTTTCGACACTCTCTGAAGTGCACTTACAAACAACGACTTATAAAGCAAGATTTTTATTAGAATATACGTTGAAAACGTTTTCTTACTTTGAGTTTCTTGGGTTAAAAGATGTAGAGAAAAACATATACGTAAAACGAAAACAGTTACATTTTTATAGTATTCCCTTAGCAGATATGATGACAATTTGATCTTATGTAAGTATAGTAGTAGAAAGTAGTAGTGGAAATTTACAGCTATACATTCATGCGGTCGTTGTCTTTAGCACGTTAGTACGGGTACTTCGTACTCGTACTTCGTTTACCTCGTGCCATAACCGTCGTCTCCCGAGTGCTCTCAACGATTCCCCATCTACCTATTAATAGCCTATTAATTCCAGAAGGAAACGGGATTCCATTATACAGACCCTTGCAAGTAGTGAGTACTTCATTCGTTTTTTTTAATATTGAAAAAAATAATGAGATTTTACGTTACACCGATATTTATTTTCAAACAAAACTGGTGAAAATTAAAAGAGTTTTTGTCAATCGATAACATGCGATTAACAAAGGCTTTTGTTCGCGATACGTTAAAAATTCGTACGAATAAAATGCGAAAACATCGAAAAGAGGGTTTTAATCTATAATTGAGGCGGCCACCCGCGCACAAAACACCCATGTCACGTTTTGTAGGCCGTGACTCGAGATTGGTGGGATGAGAATGGATAAAACAATTATGGTACCTTCACCCCGTATCTTTGTGTCACTAACTGTTACCGTGTTTCTATACATTTGTGAATAAATATTTTATATTACTAATAGTAATATGAATGTACTAATACTTAGATATACTGTGTAAAATCAAGAGGTAGGTCGTGTTTACAGCTTATCCTTTGTACTATGCACTTTTATTTCACCAATTCAAATAATTTATGGTTTCATAAAAATGTTTAAGTAAAAAACTTGTTTCTTTCCTCCTCTCCACTTGCTTTCAATATATCTAACCTCTCAAGTTCTTTGACAATCTGTCGAATCTGTGCAACCATTAGTCTAGTAATGCCAAAATGTATGTCCACAATGAATAGGCGTTCTGATCTGAATCTATTTATCAAATACTAGCTGTTCCCATGCGGCTTCATCCGCGTGAAATTATAAAAACTTTATTTCATTGTTTACCTACATTTGCCAAATTATCAATTACAAATGTCAAAATGACATGACAAACCATGACAATCTTGCTGCCTTGATGTTGGCAGCAACTCATGGCCTCTTTCCCACATTAGGGTTTTTATCCAAAATATTTACCCCCTAAGTTTAATGGTGTGAATATAGCCTAAAGCGTGACGTAATTGTAGGGCTTTTTATTAAAAAAAAGAATTATTCAAAAAAATGTAATTGCTGACATCTTAGGCAACAAAGAAGTGTCTGTTTACGCTTTATTATATTAGTATAGATATTACAGGTTAGTTATACTGAATATGAAGACATAAGAATGTGTTACATTATATTTGTAAGTTTCTTTAGTGTACTCAGGTATAAAATTGTTATTTTAGTACACAAATAAGGCAAGAGCAAGAGGTGAAAGAAAAGAGTTTATTCACTACTTAAAGAAACATTCAAAATACGTTTGTGGGACTGTAAATTGTTTGAACTAGTGAAACAAATGAAAGAGTATAGTACAAAGGTTTTATTAACTTGTGTAATAAACTGGCAGTTTTGTACACTAATAAACATATTGTACATAAGTTAGAGAAACACCAAGTGAACTCACGTGGCTTTCGTTTAATTAATTAACGATAGTTTTTTGTTCACTTTAAAAACGTTCTTGAAACATACGGAAGTTTTACACAAAATTACACATTAATTCCTTGCATTCGCACACGTGCTTGCATGCAAATTCCTGTGATCAGAATCACCCGGGGATAGTCACGTAAACGGGGAGTGAAATTTAAGGTAAATATCGCAGGTACGTTTACTTTGCATTGTTATAGAAGTGTTTTTGCTACGTTGCAATAATGCAGTATAAGAAAACTTCTAGAATATATTTGTCGATTAAATCAATGATTTGAAAGTACAGTATTCCCCCTGTACAAAACTTTTTAGTGATCTACTTGCTAGTGTTGATTGATCGTGAGAATGGAGTGATTTATAAGAAAAGAAAAATCGAAATATTTGTAGGATTTGAAACAATCATCATCATCATCATCACCAACTCACTATACGTCCCCACCGAGGGCCTCGGAGCCTACTCTACAGTTAGGGTGATTAGGCCATAGTCAACCACACTGGCCAAGTGCGGGTTGGTTGACTTGACACATATCATTGAATTTCTTCGCCGATATGTGCAGGTTGCATCACGACGTTTTC
Organism: Papilio memnon; assembly: GCA_003118335.3. NCBI lineage: Eukaryota > Metazoa > Arthropoda > Insecta > Lepidoptera > Papilionidae > Papilio > Papilio memnon. The sequence goes on from LD688936.1 coordinate 2,842,294, forward strand.
CTTCACCGTAAGAACGTCGGGTAAATTATGTACATATGAAAATTCGAAAAATCGAACAATCACATTGGTACATGGCGGCGAGATTCGAACCCAAGACCTGTAGATAACAAGTCAAGTGCTCAAACCACTGAGCCACCGACGCTCCTTTGAAACAATAAATTGAATTAATTAAGTAAATTTTCTTTTGAAGTGTTATACTACGATATTTTTTATAAGTGCTTCTAAGATCTAAGTTACTAAGCTTTATCGTGAAATCATTTTTGCTCCCCGTGACACCGCAACCTCAATAATAAGAGCCACTTTACGGCGTAGGATTAATATTACGAGGCACAAGAAATACCGGGACCCCCTGGCGGTCTCTTACGACCCCACGTGATTGCATATAAAATTTATCCGCTAATTTACCTCATAATCTTATATTTACGGCCATCTTTATTTATGAATTATTTTTGTAAGAAGGCTTACTTTTACTAAAGCTAAGAGAAAATTATGTCGTATATTCTAGAATTTTATATACGAATAAACGAAAAAAAAAGTCTCTAAATTACATGAAAATGTAGCTTAAGATAATATCTGCATTTCAGTTTGTGGTTATTGTGGATAACAGGACTTAATTAGTGAGAAAATATGTATTAAAAGCAACGATTGTGGTCACACGATTGGCATATTTTAAATAATCCATTATAATTAGCTGTCGGCTTGATTTTATGTTAATTTGTAGTGCAAAAGAAATAATAAGACCGAGGAAAACTGGGTTGCGGTTATAACAAAAATACCAACTCAGGGTAAAGTCTCTACTTATATAACTTAAATGGTAAATTTACACTACATTTACACGTAAATTAGATATTTTTTTCAAAGAGTGACGAGACTGTGGAATCTTCTATTTAGATCAAACCTTATATCACGTATGTCTCTGTTTTATGAAATTGTGTTATTTTATTTGAGTGAATTATTTTAATTAACGTATTAAGGCCATCGAGTCTTCAGGGAGCAAAGTCACTGAGCCGACGCAGAGGTAATAACAGTTACTAAAGTTAATTAGGAAAACAATTTAAAATATTCAAATGTAAATTTTATGTTAAAAATTTTGGTTAGAAATTAAAACATGGAATTTTTTCTGTATTATTTCAGGCGACAGGGTAATCTAGACTTTGAGGTAAGTTGGAGGTAAAACTTGAAGGTTTCTATTACATTTTTTTTGTTATATTTAAATACTATGTTGTAAATTGCTACTTTCCAAAATGAGATGAAATGAAAAACTTGTTAGGGCTAACGTATGTAGTTCCTGATCTAGGGCTTAGATACAGAACATATTTTTAATTATCAGATATATCACTAGGTCCATCTTTTTTCCACGTTTATTGTCATAGATATAAGGTTTTTATAAGAATAGATATGTATTTTGTTTGTAACATAATAAGAATAATTCTAATCAACAAATAGATCTATGAATTACTAAGTTACTTTGTGTCAAGTCGTTTCAAGATATTGTCTAACTTCTTAATTCAGGACGCGAATACTGGAAAACTTTCGTGTTTATTCGGGATCAAGGAGCAAAATAAGATAACAGGTTTATGCAAATAACTTTCATATTTTATCCAATGATCTTGTAAATTTGTTTACCTTTCTCAAGTTAGGTTAAGTTACTTACTGCTTCAAAGTATGATTGAATGTTTACAGTAGCCAAGTTATTACAAGTTGGTTCATAAAGATGATTTCGATTTTTGTACTGCGTATAAGTCACGACTTACGTTAAAAAACATGTATTAACTTAAACTATGTATTTTATTTTTACTTATTTAGCATTGAATTTCATTTTAATGAATGGCGGAACGAAAGGATTAATACGTTCTTATTCAAGAGAGATTAACGCATTTCATTGTTATTGTACACACGAATTGCGTATATTCATGGAAAAGTTATTGATTGGTTATGATTGTGCTCGCGGTACCTAAAATTCTGGTTTTAGTTCGGATTTTTTGACCGACGTCCCAAAAGAAGGAGGTATTCAAGTCGTCTGTATGTTTTTTTTATTTATTTATTTTATGTGTGTTACGCGATAGCTCCGGCCCTGGTGGACCGATTTTGAAAATTATTTTTTAATCCGAAAGGTAGTGCTTGCAGGTGGGTCCTATTATTTTTTAAATTTTTGGAGTCAAAGACTACGGCGTAGTTAAATAGTTTAGCTCAAAATCGCGCGACGGAAATTGGGGTCTTTTTTGCTTTCTTTGCTTATTTTTATATCTTTTGACGTGATAATGTCATATAAATCGTTTTACTTCGACTGTATGCACAAAAAACTAAACAGATCTGGACGAAATTAGACATAGATGTAGAGCATTGTCTGGATAACACGTAAGCTATTTACTTTTGCTTTATTCCTCGCGGACGGATTCGCAGGTCAAAGCTAGTATGCTATAATACTACGATTAATGGATGGAGACACTCATTTTCCGTTTCTTTCTAATCTTTTACCACGAATTAAATTGAGAATTAAAAAGATAAAAAGGTTTACGTTTCAATGAAAATATCGTGTAACAAAGGCATTATTGATTTTGAAAAAAAAAACAATATTACTTTTTAATGGTTGCCCATAAATTTTTGTATATTTCGTTACAAACGATTGAACTCAAAAACGATATCGAATTTATTTTTTGTCCCCGCGGACAATGAGACTGTTTGTGATATCTCAGTGGTTGAACATTCGGTTGTAACTTTATACAGCCACTCATCAGCAGTAAAATAAATTAAAACGCACAAATTTAGAACACTAATTATAGTATGTATTTAATGCTTTTGTGGTTCGAATTAACTTAATAATTACTATTGTATTTGTTACTTAAAAAAGTAAAACAGAAAATATTTTATATTTCGATCGACTATATGAAAAATCATCTCCTTCGATAGTGTTATAATAGTTATGGGTAATTGTTTAAAGCATTCCAATCAGTTATATCATTTAAATATTCCATACAATAAAATGTGTTTTCAACTGCGCTCAATGTTGTTAAGTAAATTTGCTCCGCGACACTTAAGTTGCTATATTGCTTAAGCCGTTCCGTTTTACATTATTTCCTTAGTATATTTCCCTCCTATATATCACTTTTAACCTCAGAAGTATCACTTATGTAACATTCGTTAACAAAATTAAATAATTGCTTGTCACATAAAAAACGTCTCTGCAAAACATGCTGTATAGCGTAAAAGATTTAGAAATAAAACTTAGAATTACAGAGACATGCGTATTGGTAAAATGTGTACAGAAAAAGACTTAGAAAATATGATGACAACGACAATCTGTTCTGATTACAGTAATTTGAATTCTTCCTTTTTTCTAACTTGTTAATGCCCCAAAACATGTAAAAACTCCTTGAACACATGCGTTTTTTTTAAATTACAGAAACTTCTCTTATCACATCGGATTTTATTTCGATTGCGGTTGAGAATTTATTTATTTAAAAATCTTACTAAAAAGTCGCCGCTTAAAATGATAACATGTATTTTTTTTATTAAGATAAATCGCGTATTATTTTTTCTTATGTTCAGTACATAACATATTTTCTTTAATTCATTATGTTCAAATTTTAAATACAAATTTTTGTTACAATATAAATGAAAATAACATAATATAAATAACTGTTTATGTATCAATACAAAATATTAAACTCCGTAGAGAGGTCTTTTTATCAAAAACGTACCTAAAGTGCTACGAACAGACGCGCTACGACTACGAACCTCAGTCTGATTTCGGACGGCGACCTAAACGCACGCTTGCTCCGTACTCTACCGACTACGCGATATCTTAAACTTATACTTCAAAATTTATACAGCGAATTGATTATAAAGTTATTTAATCCAACTTCTTCACAACTTTTAACTCAATAAGTATAAAATCATAGCTTTTAATAGTTTATTTTTTAAACAGAACTTTAAAGTGATAGTTTAAGTGTGTTAATTTTAATTTATTAATTCAAGTTAATTAAATTATCATAAAAAAAGGGACAACATATATGGTGAAGCTCTTCATAAAGGTTAGTTATCTATTTATATTTTAAATTAGACTAAAAATATATACTATATTTAACATCACATATTTATCCTAGATTATATATATTTTAAACTAGTATAGGCGGATTAAGTGATTTAAATAGTTTTATTTGGATGTATTGTAGTGAATTTAATGAGAAATTCTGTAAGAGTAATGTCTGTAATAAGGCGCTGAGAGCACGTAATGTTTATTACATTCTTCAAGTTGATTGTGTTAAGAATGCCACGAGCAAGACTGTTATAGTGTTGGGAAAATCTTAGTGTCATTTTCCATATATATTAGGTTCGATTTTATGTATTTTTTTTTGTAATGTCGGTTAGTCATTCTAAACAAAGGGGTTTGTACTTTGGCTGTAAGAAGAATTTGAACAAAATGATCAAAGTTCATCTAAATAGTCTTAGACGTTTATCTATTAACAAGCTTTCGCCAGCGACTCCGTCCGCGTGGGATTTAAAAAAAAAACAAAAGCAAGTAGCCTATGTGTCCTTCCAGACTATCCTCTACATCTATGCCAAATTTCATCGAGATCCGTTCAGCCGTTTAGGCTACAAACTCTAACAAACATCCATCCATCCATCCATCTAAACTTTCGCATTTATAATATTAGTGAGATTGGTGAGATTAAATTACTATTATATAATAAGTTATTAAAAATGTAACCTTGTTAAATTCGTAATATAAATGTGCAATGAATTAAAACATAAAGAATATAACGTGTCAAATGAATAAAGCTTTATAAAAAAGCTTAGGTAGCTGACTAATAAAAAGTCGACATAAAAGATGAGAACAATTTATATCAAAATGGCGCTGATAAAGTACGAGTTATTTTACAATTAAAAATTATTATTTCTCAATGAACGAATTCGAGAAACGATACATTTGTATTTTTATTGTATGCTCCCTTCTTATGACGTTAAAGTTTCTAAACGGGTACATCGATCTACTTCTTTTTTGTTCTTATAATAAACTAGCTTTCGCCCGCGATTCCGTCCGCGTGGAATTAAAAAAAACAAAAGCGTAGCCTACATGTTCTTCCAGACTATCCTCCACGTCTATACCAAACTTCATCGAAATCCGTTTACCCGTTTAGGCTACAAACTCTAACAAACATCCATCCATCCATCGCTGTCGAACGGAATAAATAGTATCCTATGTCCATCTCCTGGCTCTAAGCTACCTCCTCAACAGTTTTCAGCCATATCGGTAAAGACGTTCTTGAGTTATAAATGATGTAACTAACACGACTTTCTTTTATATATATAGACGGTATAAATCGTACATATCTAGTACGCAAATGTACAAAAAAGATTGTCCGATATTTTTACACGTATTTCAATAGCGGACTTAGTATAAAAGTCACCTACAAAGGACTATTTTAATCTGCATCTTCAAATACGTATGTTGACAGGCAGCGGTCGCTTCACTATATTTGCGAGATATCGTCGCCGCTTGCTCATTTGCAACCATATACTATAAAAAAACTTAATAAGTTATTTGTCAAGTGAAACTTAGAAAATCATTTTCCATACTATTTTTAAGGCCCTGCAACTTTTCCGATCCAGTTTAGTTATTTAATTTATTTAATTAACTCTACAACTCTGTTATTCGTAATTTTAGCCTGGATTTATTCCCCAATCGTTAAAAATGTTTGAAGAACAAATTTTGTAAGTATTAAGGTTCATTGAACTCTTGTAATAAGGAATTAGCGAAAAGGCAACATAAAGTTTGTGATAAACTCCTAACTAGAACATCGAATATCGTAACTTTTGACAAATTAGTTTCCCCTACAAAGATTAACGCGTAAAATATCTTTACGGCTATTTTTTGTTTGCTTTCTCATAAACATATTGTGATGTTACAAAAAGTTTTAAAACCGATTTTTATATTTTCTTGACTTTTATGACCAACGAGACGATAGTTTTTATTTTAAATCACATTTTCTATGTCTGGTGCGTTAGCAATGATAGGTCATTTCTCTGTTTCTCCGGCGACATTATAACATTTTTTTTTAAATTCAAATTTTTCTTTCTAATCGTATTCAAAAAGGTGAAGGTTCAATTCGTTTGTTTGCTATTATATCAACTTGTTTGTCTGTATTCGTATCTAAATACAAACATATATCTTTATCTATGGGATATAGAGAGCTCAATTTGATAGTCAAAAAGCAACGCCCACAGGAACGTGCAAAATTGCCCAACGGCGCCACGAAACTTATTGATTACCTTCTAATGTAACAGACAGCATATCATTCATTGTTTTACAACTGCCTGAAATAGTTAACAATAATTTATGAAAATTAAGACAACACGTATTAAGTATAACATAATCTACAATTATTTCGATCAAATCCTTTAATGAGCAAGAAAAATATTAGGTTATAGTTTAACGATTTGTTTTCGACAGCTTATGAAAGATTTCGATTCGAAATTTATTAACAACTAGCTGTTGCTCGCGACTTCGCCCGAGTGTAATTAAAAATATAGCCTATATTACTCACAGATAAATTACCTTTCTAATGGTGAAAGAATTTTTAAAATCTGCCCAGCAGTTTTTGTGTTATTTCAATACATACAAAAATACAAATCTTTCCTCTTTGTAATATTAGTATAGATTCGCAATATCGTAACTATAAAATCACGAATATGATCGGTAATGACGCATATAACTTTGCGAAAGTAAATGTTGTGACTAGAATAATAGAAGCAAATGTCAGTATGCTGATACTGCGTTTGTAGTTCTCGTGTAATGTCATACTAATGAAACAAAGAATTAAGGTCAAATATTATACGTAAAAGACCACATGACCGTTATAAAATATACCTAAACATACGTCGGAAATTAAACGAAATAAAACTAGATTAACGGCTTGAAATATCAAAACAGGGAGTATGTTTTATATCATTTTTTATCGATTTTATGTGATTTCGATTTTTAGTTATAGTTAGGGATACAACACTAGTGATCAACTTCCCTCATCAGCTTTCCTGATGAAACCTACATTTTTAGTGATGATAGTTAGTTTTTTATCAATATAATCGATCTTTATTAGTTAGATTTGAGAAGCTTTAAACCGTGGCAACCCTATCTCTTGACAAGTTTTGGTGAGGCAAACCTATACCATGGTGTATAGGAACATTATCTTCATTTTGAGTATAATTTCATGAGGAAATTCGATAAGGATAATTAGCCTCTGTTTTGTCACCATTTAATAGGTGGCAACCCTCACTCTTGCCAGGAAAAAGATAGCAACCCCACCTTAGAGTAATATTAACGTTACGTACTATCGATTGGTGACAACATTTTCAAAAAACTCGATGAGGGATTTTCCTCCAAAAATTGTTCACTTCAGAGTTCAATTAAACATAGCCTGGCCAGGCTAGGATTAGGCAACCAGGTTACAACATGTTTTAAAAAATGTGCTCTTTCATATAATGTAGATTTCATCAGGAAAGGGAAGTTTGATGAGGGAAGGGAAACGACGAACGAAAAAACGCTTTGGATCTTAGACTTTTATGAATGTGGTGGGGTAGAGGTAGACCTAGAAAGAGATGGATGAATTGCGTGACATAATCCAGAAGGGAGTGATGACTTAGATGACGGATGATAGAGTTATTTGGAGGACGAAAACCCGGTGCGCCGACCCTAGGGTAGTTAGGGTGGGGAGTAGGGTAAGTTAGGGCAGATAATGATGTGTTTTCGATTGAATGTGTTTAAATTACATACTATACTCAACAGAACGGCTTCCGAAACGTTCACAATATATAGAGAAGCCAAAAAGTCCGCACAAATATTTTTTCATTGTTAGCAGATTGGGTGTCGCCGACATTTAATTCATTCGACGATAATTCATTGAAGACATACTAAACTATTGTCAATTTCACTAATCATCCTTAAAATTTAGGACTTCCTTAAGCAGCATTTAAGGTATCGCTACTACGTTGAGGTGTAATCTGAGTTCATTATGCTTATTTAGGCAGACCCTTAACCAAAGAGACACCTATCGAAGAATACTTTAGGCGCTGGTTAGTGAAAAGAGCATAAAACATGACGAGTTTTCCGAATTACACTTTTACCTGTAAAGTCACAACTTATGGCCCAAGTAGAGATGGTTGTATGGATGGATCAGTACACTGGTTGGTAGGAGTAATTTTTACCTATATACATGCTTATTTTGATTATTTTAATATTTCTAATTTGATACGAAATGCGGAAGAGCCACATGAAACAGTTTCAGTTAATGTTTTATGTATCTGTATAAGTTTAGAATATATAATACTACGCCTACGTTTAATAAGACATTCAGACTTACCTTGTTTACACTAAAAGAAACATGTAATGGTGTTTCCTGTTTTATTTGATGTATAAATACTTAAGTAGCAGAAATATTTATGCGGTGAAACATTTATCTATGAAGTGGGAGTCTTCAAAGGAAATGACTCAGTGAATCGAAATAAGATAGATTTCTGCTACATTTAGGATGAATATACTTTTTACTTTAATAAGAATTAAATCTTTATTTCTTTTATAATAAACACTAGCTGTTCCCTTGCGGCTTCATCAACATAAAATGTATGTAATTTTATTGTTTACATTTGTCAAATTATCAATTGCAAATGTCAAAATGACATAACATGATGACAAAGCATTGCAATCATGCTTTCGTGATGTTGGCAGCAACTTATGGTCTCTTTCCCACATTAGGATTTTTATCCAAAATGTTTAAAGCGTGACGTAAATGTAGGGCTTTCTATTAAAAAAATAATTATTCAAAAATATGCTGACATCTTAGGCAACAAAGAAGTATGTGTTTACGCTTTATTATTTTAGTATAGATTATATTACTGTCTCTCCTAGTTCACAAACCTTACATGCATAGCCTACAAACAAGCACAAATGTGTATGTTACAAAACTGTAATTATGCGTACTCTGAAATTCCATTATGAGTACAAGA
>LD688936.1:2895891-2907820 GCA_003118335.3 Papilio memnon
GAACAGCTAGTTTTACATATGTTTTAACTACATTCATGCGGTGTGCTAGTTACCTACCTACATACATATGCGATTAACTAATTTCTTAATCAATTTCAAGAATATATAATTAAGAAATGGAACATTCCGTGTGTTAATACAATATACTAAACAAATTCACGGCTTCATCCGGAGTTAGTGCATAAGACATCGATCGTACGGTTCCGGTTTAGCAAATTTGTTCTCGAGTTTCCTTAGGCAAACAAGTTTCGAATGTATTCCAATTTTCACCACACATTCGATTGAATTCTGTGAACTGCAAGTACGAGTACCTTCTAGGTTTAACATAACGATGTATAGATTATAATCATACTAATATTATAAATGCGAAAGTTTAGATACATGGATGGATGTTTGTTAGAATTTGTAGTTTAAACGGCTGAACGGATTTCGATGAAATTTGGTATAGATGTAGAGGATAGCCACATAGGCAGCTCACTTTTATTCTTTTTTAAATTCCACGCGAACGGAGTCGCGTGCGGAATCTAGTAAAAGTAAATTGAAAAAACATTAGTTTATTATATAAAAAATCTCTCTCGTATAACAGTAATGTGCCTACTGTTTTACAGGAGTATTAAATATAAAAATTATGTACCCAGCAAAATATTACCTTATTGTCTGTAGGACAATTTAGGAGTATTGGAATAGCGCATGAGTTAAAGAAAAGATACATGTGTACATTAAGTTCTTCCTATTTACATATAATTTTGAATTGTCATTTGTAAAGCGTCTGGGCGGTCTGACTTGTCGACCGTGACAGTTTAACGAGCTACGCCTGTAACTGCTAACTGTAGAAATGGCCGCTGAACCGCTGCTACTGGCATGCGGATGATCTCAGGGTTCTCGCGGAAGATCAGCGCTGGTGCCTCATTGAGTGACACCCAGCATTCTAAGCTGAGCGAGGACCCAATCCGGTCAGCATTACAATACTTTTATAATGTTTTATTTAGTTTTTTTTTCCTTTTTTACTTCATTACTGTGTCATGTTTGTTTTCCTTTTGTTATTTATTATTGTGTTGTGTGTTGTCCAGGATTAAATGTTATTTTTTTTATTTTATTTTATTTTTAGAAATACAAAATCTCCAAAGGCCTCGACCCAAAAGTTGAACAAATTTGTTTACGAAAAAGCGCATACTGATTGTTTTTTGCTCTTTTACCATTTTAAAGTTAAATGATGTGAGATTAAATAAAATCTTCTATTGAATTTACAAGTACGATGTAGATTCGTTCTGAATTAATAACAAACTTTTAATTAACTGCAGTTTGCGTTTCCATTTTGCCGGCGCTCGTTCAACTTATATTAAAAAGCTATAAGTCGATTTTAAAAGACAATTTTGGGCAAAAAATAACTAAAGTTAAGGGAAACGTGTTTCGATCAACAACCCATATTAATATTGGGTTTGTATTTTTTATTTTAAGTCAAAATAAAATACCATACTCATAAATGTTTAACGGTACATTAAAATTTAGTGTAGCGTTCTGTTTTTATAAGTATAGGTGCAGCCACCTTCCCTTTAATCCATAAACATGTCTCATCGTGGCAAATTCTTTATATTAAAATTAACTACATGAAAATCCAATTCAAATATTTTTACTTACCTTTTCCTTGTATTCCGCTGGTCTCATATTTCATCGTTTTCAACAAATAAAATTTGCTTCAATATTTCTGTCCCTTCGCAGTGATTATGTCAATCGTATGATTTATTTGTGAAATTGTGATACGGGTAATATTAATGGCTCGTGTCGGGGTTAGGGTTAATGTACGAATTCGGGTTCAGTTAATTTGTCAACATCGCTTTTACTTAATGTGGTAAAAATGACGTATAAGTCTAGGATTTACTTAAGTTGAGGTACTAATTTAATCCCGCGACGTTGCAATATAACTTTGCTATTACTTTTATTATAGTGTGATGTTTTTAATTAGAGATTTCTTTCTTAAGCACAGGATTTCCTAGTTAAAGAGCCAAAGCGATATTGATCCTGTAATCAATGATTATACAATAAAGAAAGAATCAATTAAGAGATTTAACCTCTACAGCGGGCTCTACCATTTAACAGTGGTAGAGCCCGCTTTAACATCTTAGCACGAATGGGTCGGCTCGCCCGGTGCAATAACACGACCACATAGAAAACATGTGTGAAGCGGGAGCAATTCCGCATTTCGTCTGATGAGTGTGGTGCCGGAGGCCCAACTTTAGTCCCTTTCCCGTTCCGCCCTTTTCTTATAAGGAAAGGATTAGATGGGAAAGTGGATTTGACGGTGGAGGAGACGCATAGGAAGGGGAAATATCCTCTTTATGTGCGTCTCCTCCTCCGTCTATTTAGGGTAGGCAACGCATCTGCAATTGCGGATGTCTATGGGCAGCGATCGCTTCGCCATTTCGATGGATTTAGGTGGCCGCTTGTTCGTTTGCCACCATTTCGCATAAAAAAAAATCGATAATAATCATTACGTTTACTTTCATCGTTAATAAATTATAAAATCTTAAATAAACATTGGTAATTACAATCTAAACATATCCCAGTTTATTACGTTCGTTTCTAACCAGTTTCACACAGGAACCGGGTAACTGATATCCGTTCACCGATCAATCACTCACTCGTACAGCGGTGAATAATGCGAATCGAATGATTTATGGTATTTGAGATATGGATGTATTTCGTATACGATATACCAACTGTATCCTGACGATTATAATTGTATTTGGGACAAACTTAATCTTAACAAAATTAACCCAAACGATGAAAACAGTAACATTTCTTAATATTACTCATAACGTACGACCTTTCTCTGCCTATGTACGTCTTCATCTTACTTCTTACTAATATCATAAATGCGAAAGTTTAGATGGATGGATGTTTGTCAGAGTAGCCTAAACTGCTGAACGGGTCTTGATGGAATTTAGCATAGATGTAGAGGATAGTCTGGAAGAACGCATTGGCTACTTACGTTTGTGTTTTGTAATTCCATACGGACAAAGTCGCGGGCGAAACCTAGTATTATATTAATTACTTATGATTCAATTTGTAATAATGATCACATTATCTGAAATAGATAACATAGAGATGTGCTAATGAATTTAATTAATATTGATTACAAGCTTTCGTCCACGACCCCGTCCGTTGTGTTATTCCAGACTTTGCTCTACATCTATGCCAAATTTCATCGAAATCCGTCCAACCGTTAAGGCGGTGAACTCTAACAAACATCCATGCATCCATTTAAACTTTCACATTTATAATATTAGTAAGTTTTTGTACGTTGTGTGTGTAATTACCTGCTTAGACCAACAAAGATATCTAAGCTTAAGTTATACAAAATTATGACAGCTCACTAGCGCCCTCTTGTGAATGTCCAAAAACTTTCACGTAGCCCTCGTCGTACTATAGCTGTCTTGTATTTTTTACGGCTTTAATGAAATTGTGACTGAATTGTGTCTGTTCTCTGATATTACTGAAATAAAATCAGACGAAAACTGGCAACCTATTTTTGTTCATCGTTCACATTTTGAATAAAGTAGCGATAGACATCGTTGGACTTATACACATTCACAATTCGTACACAATTACAGAACACGATTAAACACAACGGTAATGTTACCATTACCTTGAATATATCACCTCAATACGATTTGTGGAACACTGTGTCGCCGTAATATCAGTACTCGCATTAGGAATTCAAATACAAAGCTCTCAGGTATGCATGCGAACCTCGCATCTTATCTGCGTTAACGCGCTGTTGTGTACAACATACAATGGATTTTCTACGTATACGTACAGACGAATACTTGCCTTAATAAAATATATTATATTAAAAACTAGCTGTTGCTCGGGACTTCGAGCGCGTGAAATTAAAAAATATAGCCTATGTTTCTCACAGATAAATTACCTTTCTAGCGGTGAAAGAATTTTTAAAATCGGCCCAGTAGTTTTTTAGTTATTTCAGTACATACAAAAATACAAATCTTTCCTCTTTATAATATTAAGTATAGATAAGCGAGGTTTTCCTTTCAATTTTCAGGCCGGCGATATAGTAGGGCGTGGTTGGGCGACCGCTCAGGGCACTGGACACAACGGGGCGCCAAAGTCAGCGTATTACTTAGTCTCAAAACCCCCCCAAAGCGTGGTAATAAGGTGGCGTCGTAGGAATCTCGCCCAGGGCGCTTATAGTGCTAAAACCAGGAGGACACATACTTGACTAAAGTTCGTTTAAAATATATCGACATCTCCTTTTGCCCACGACTTCGTCTGAGCTGAATTACATTAAAACTTATTAAGTAGCCTAATGTGTTCTTCCAGGCAGTGTCTTACAGTTACACAAAATTGCAATCCCGTGCTGGATACTTTCTAGCAAACATTATAATATATTCTAATACAACTGTCTCTTCAGTGAAATTTGACACTAAGGTATTGTTAAACTAAGCTGTGTCTATCATTGTAATATCAAGTACAAAGAGGCATCAAATAACGCGCACGTATTTAATGAATTCACTACACGAATTAGTAAGGAATGTACAGTCACGAATAATTAACAAGAATGTTAACATTCCTTCGCGAAGAAACACTTGAATGTCGCTTTTAAACGGCACTTCCAAGACGAATAAATCTTATACTAAAGTTAAACCATTGTATAATTTAACCCTTTAATTTGATATAGTAATAATTTTGTATAATAATTGTTACTCTCTTGAAAGATACGGTATTTACTGAAATTACCATCCATTAATATTATTTAATATCGTTAGATGAGTAAAATGAGAATTTGAATTCATATACACCGAAGTTAATTTTAGTAACAAATATTCGTACATTAATCGCGTTATCTATACTAATATAAAAAAGCGTAAACACACACTTCTTTGTTGCCTAAGATGTCAGCAATTACAGCACATTTTTGAATAATTCTTTTATTACTAAAAAGCCCTACACTTAAGTCAAGCTTTAGGCTATTCATGCCATTAAACTTAGGGGGTAAATATTTTGGATAAAAACCCTAATGTGGGAAAGAGATCATAATTTGCAGCCAACATCAAGGAAGCAAGATTGCTATGGTTTGTCATCATGTCATGTCATTTTGACATTTGCAATTGATAGTTTGACAAATGTAAACAATAAAATAAAGTTTTTATAATTTCAGGCGGATGAAGCCGCACGCGAACAGCTAGTTTCTAAATAAAGAAATCTAAAAAAAATATTTTACCTCATTATCCGCTGTGCCTTTGGGCATAAATGTTTAACTTGTACAAATAAATCCACATTCATTCCAGTTATTTCCATAATATACTTGTAAAGAGCAAAGAGGAAAAACGTTTTTGACTTATGTAACCTTTGTGAATATTTTATAGTATAAAGGCAAAAAAAGGAATGAAGACGACCACCAGCCACTTTAGCAACTATCAAGCGTACGATATTATATATCAGGTTAAGTGTTTTCTTATTTTGAATTCTATGAAGGAAGAAATAAACTTTGAAATACTTGAAGGAATTTAATAAAGCTCGGAACGAAAGTAAACAATGGCTTTTAAAATTAAAATATATTATATTTTTTACGTTTGTTAAGCTAGCTCTTGACCACGATCCCACCTGAAGAAAGTGATGATGCAGTCGAAAGACGGTACGCTCTAGCTTAATAGGTAGCTGTTTACTCTTCGTTCGAAGGCCCCCGTCATATTTGGACGGGAAAACTGACGCCGGCAACTTGTTCCAATCCCTTGCAGTACGCACATGGAACGATAATTCTAACTTTTTCGTTCGAACTCGCGGTACATCAAGTACAATAGGATGTAATCCGGCCGTATGCCTAAACGTTAGATGGTAAAATGGTGATGGTGGAATTATATCGTGCAGTTCCTGTGCATACTCTCCAAAATGTAGCCTGTAAATCACCACGAGACTAGCCACTTTACGTCTGTACTCAAAACTGTCCAGGTTTAGGTCTTGATCACCGATCAACTTTATTGCACGTAAATTTAAAGTGAGTTTTATGGATAGACATGGATTGACAATTAAATGTATCATATAATTCGAAGATCCAGCGAGTTCTTACAATAACTTATCAAGCTAATATAGGTATATCCATAAGAATAATAATTAAAATGATAAATCCTAACCCATCAAGATGAGCGTTACCAGAGAGTGGTAATTTAGGCGAACTCGAGAAGCCGCCAGAAAGTCGCCTCTGTTATTTGCAAATCACTCCCAGAATATACTAAATATCTCTGTTGTCAACGGGGTTAAGTTTCGTAAATAGCAAAACTGATACCATCTAACCAAATATTTGACCTAATATTTATACAACTACTAGATTGTGCCCACATCTTTGTCTTACGTTTCCATCGTTTTCCATTAAGTAACGATTAAATAAAAACTTCTATAACTCTATAAACATACATATTTGCAAAGTAGAGTCTTGTTTGTAGTAAACGGTACACAGTCTACAACCGACAAGTTTGTTTTCAATTACCAAATCAACTCCAATTATGTACGTTCTACGTCACATTTACGTTTGCACAGAGCACCAAGGTTTGATCAGCAATTTAATATCGAGG
Source organism: Papilio memnon (assembly GCA_003118335.3). Lineage (NCBI taxonomy): Eukaryota > Metazoa > Arthropoda > Insecta > Lepidoptera > Papilionidae > Papilio > Papilio memnon. Next base: position 2,902,479 of record LD688936.1, read on the forward strand.
TGAATGGATTATTAATTTAATGGCTTTATTAAAGACACGAATGTAAGAAATAAATCGAATTATTTGCAAGACAAAGTATTATTTTCTGGATTGAAATATTAACATTTTTTGTTGTTCTCTTTGTCCAATGAAAAAAACCGTATAGGGAAACGAATCTCGCGGTCGTATGTTCGAATCTGGTTGTCCGACTATTGTCTTAAACCATGTTTGTACAAGATTCGAGGTTATTTGAAACTAGCTGTTGCTCGCGACTTCCTCCATCCATCCATGTGAAGTTTTAAAACAGTAAAAAAAATAGCCAATGTTACTCAGCGATAACATAGCTTTTGAATGGTGAATGAACTTTTGAAATCCGCCCAGTAGTTTTTGAGTTATTTCAATGCATACAAAAATCCAAAAACACAAATCTTTTTTCTTTATAATATTAGTATAGATTGACAAGAAACATTAATATATTTCTTACAAAATTCCGCCTTGTTATTTAAAAAAGTCTAAGCTGACATAATACAGAGGGACCGTTGCCAGACCGTCTTGATGGATAATATTTGACTCTTCCGAATAATTAATAACGTGGCTACAGGAAACTGAAGGAGTTTCCAGATAATAAATTACAACGAAACGGATCACTAAATGTTCGAAGCCTAGTTACTCGTACTACGCTAAATTCAAGATGACGTAATCTTTTACTTATTGTTATTTGTTTTTGAACATGAAAATAACGGTAAATAAAAACCCTATCTCTTGCTAAAGATATAAAGAAATAGAGATCCCTCTCATATCTTGTGTGATATGCCAAGTCTGACGAAATGTAGTGAACCTGGTCATATCATTTCACTTATAATCTCGTTTTCAAACATATAATCTATTCGCTATTTTTTCTTCCTAAGTCACACACCTTCTAGAAAAACGTAGGATTGTCAGTCGGGCAAAAAGAAGATTAATTATCTTATTTTCGTAAAAGAAATTAGGCAAAAATCTTTGACGGTAATATATAGCGTAAGTATTGTCTTAGGAAATAATGGCACAGTCCTTTGTGTCATCTCTGCCTTCATTAATTTGGTTTGTCTACAAATTGTTCTATAGAATTTATGAACTTGTCCTTACAAATACAGTTTATTGTCAAATACTTTTGTTTTGTTTAAAGAAGTTTGACTTTATCATGAAGATCGCATTTTAATTAATCAACCACCACGCCACCAGCCCTAGTAATTTAAATTTGACATTGTATCCTACTCTAATGCCTACTAAGAAAGAGTTTTAGCAAATATAGCCCAAAATTGTATAAGAGTCTTCAATATAAAGTATGGATGGATTGTGTGAAAGAGGATATGCTAAAGAAGAGAGTGGATTCAGATATCACAGCTGATAGGATGGAAATGTATGGAAGAGCAGCACATACTGTGCCGACCCTCTGTAAGGGATAAGGGCAAGTTGATGATGAGTCTTCAATATAAACATAATATAAATAATAACAATCTTATTCAAAACGATTATAGTTTTATTCTATAGGCTAAAATAACGTGCTCTGTGTTACTTTGACTCGTTGATTTATAACTGTAAAATAATTGTAAGAAATCCATTTAATAGTAAAAAAACACAATAATACGAATCAAAACAAAATTCGCTCGAAATCCGTAGTTAATATTAAAGTTCCAGTATTGCGGTAGGGTGCGGTTGGGCAGCCGCCCTGGGCGTTAAACATAAAAGGGGCGGCATGGGTAATACAGAGTCAAATAAGTAATTAACCTTCCACCAAAGCCAGTACAAAAATGACGCCTTGGAAATCTCGCCCAGGGCGCTTCTAGTGCTAAATCCGGTACTGGCTATTCTTATATAATCTATACTAATATAATAAAGCGTAAACACTTCTTTGTTGCCTAAGATGTCACCTATTACAGCATATTTTTGAATAATTCTTTTTTAATAAAAAGGGCTACACTTACGCCACGCTTTAGGCTATATATTTTCACGCTATTAAATTTAGGGGGTAAGTAAATTGAATAGAAATCCTGATGTGGGAATGAGACCATAAGCTAAGAGCTACCAACATCAAGGAAGAAAGATTGCCATGGTTTTTCATCACGTCATGTCATTTTGACATTTGCAATTGATAATTTGACAAATGTAAACAATAAAATAAAGGTTTTATATAGTAATTTCACGCGGATGAAGCCGCATGGGAACAGCAAGTAAGAAATAAAGAAGAGTAATTAAGACTATATTAATTACTGCGACTTTATACAAAGAAATGCGTACCTCATTTGTTTGAGTCGACTCCACTCATAGTTAGTTTAATACATAATGTATATTGTTGAGTGTTTAATTAACTATAGCTTTTGTATATTAAATAGACATTGTCTAGAACTTTGCAGACCACAAAAAACCCTGAATAATGATTTCTTGTGAACATATTTCATATGAAAATGTTTGGATGAAATTTCTACGAAACGTCCCTTTTACTCTCAGTGACTTCTAAGAACGTCTCGAGAGTCCTTTATTCCATTACCCACGCCCTCGTCGCGAGTAACGTACTAATGTTTGCATACATCCGAGCACTGTAATGGACTCCCATTGATTCCGCTTTACCNNNAGTAATAAATGAATTTACTTTTAGTTATATAAAACAAGAATATATAAAATAAAGAAACTTTTGTAGGAAACAAAGGCAGATTACGTATCCCAAATCGTCGTAAAGGCAACTTTCTGATTGCAAATATTTCACCATTTTTTAAGCATGAAAAATATGATCTTCACTAGAAAATTTACTGGATCGTAATTAGGTAAAAGCAAAGGACCAAAGATATACCTACGTCATATCAGTCAGAGTCTTTATTGATTCAGCTGCTAGTAACATATGGTAGTAAAATTGAGCAGTAGCTTGCATGCAAGTTCACGAATTAGTACGTGTCAATATCAAGCTGCATGCCAGTAGCCGTTACAAATTCAAATATCGAGCTAGCTTTATATGCCAACTAGCTTTCTCCCGCGACTCCGTCCGCGTGAAATTAAAAAAAAAACAAAAGTGAGTAGCCTATGTGTTCTTCCAGGCTATCCTCTCTTCACGTCTTTTTTTCCACAGGGGAATGCTTTATGCATACTCCGTGGCTCAGGGCAGACACGGAGTTATGTGGGATTCTTCCCGTAATGGGGCATACCCACTAAACCCCTGCGTTCCCTTCTGGCCATTATGTGGGACGCCACGGGATCGCTTTCGCTTACCACCGCGACGCCCCACTGAGGCTATCCTCTACGCCTATGCCAAATTTCATCAAGATCCCTTCAGTCGTTTAGGGTACAAAATGCAACAAACATCCATCCATCTAAACTTTCGCATTTATAATATTGCGTGCTTGCATGTAAGTGTACCAGCTACTGGCATGTGTATACCCATCATAAGGCTAGTTGGGATACTTATATTGACGTAGTCGAAGCCATACTTCGTGCTACTAACTCGGATTTTTCATGAATATTATTTTAAATGCTTTCAAATCTTACTCGTATTGATCGAAGCAAATCCGATTACTTTGATAAAATCTCTTGCGCTCTCAATGTCTAATTCAATTCATAAAATAAAGGTCATTTGGTTAGAAATATATTCATGACTAGCGATAGCGATACTCCCCAGTTTCGCCTGCATCTCATATCTTTTATCTTTGCCGTTGATGTGATATGTTATTGTTATGTTACTCAGTCATAATGTAGTTTTCTAAAGGCTAAAGAATTTTTTAATTGGTTCAGTAGTTTCGGAGCCTATTCAATGCAAAGAAGCAATCAAATTATTAGTATAGATTTATTGAATTACTAGCTTTCGCTTGCGACTCCGTCCGCGTGGAATAAAAAAACACTTGGTAGCATATGTATTCTTCCAGGCTATGCTCTATATCTTTGCCAAATGTCATCTAGACCCGTTCAACCGTTTAATTCGTTCCAATTTACACAATTTTGTAAAAAAAAGTTTATTTTAGTCAAATTATTCTTTTTAGTTTTTTGTCTACTTTTAATTAAGAAAGCATCTTATAATGTTTTGCGTTCTTAGCTCATTATTTCACTTTCACGAAATGTATTTCGAAGGCATTGTTAGGAAGAGATTAAACAGCAAATGAGCATTGATTTTCCCGTTCATTTTCTTCGGAAAAACAAATGATTTTTCCGCTTCATTACAACAGTAATTATTGTCAATATTAAATCTCACAAAAATGATCGTCCGTACATTTCGTATTTCATTTTTTTTAATGTTTATTTTTTTAGGTTAATGAATTATTTAACTGTCTAGTCTATTGCTAGTCTTTTATAATTGCGAAGAAGTTAGTTTGTATGTACATATTCATCATTTTAATATCGAAATGGGCCATTACAGCTGCGTCACGTCAAAACTTTATGTCATATGTCTGAAATTTATTGCGAATAAAGTTATATTACGAGCAATTTCATAGCCATACCGAAAGGGTTTTAATTTCGTTTCCATTTGCATACACGTTTATAGCTTTTGTCCTAAAAGTACAACTTTTTACATTCGTCTCTACATTATATTTATTATAATATATTTTGTAAAACATCATTCATATGCAATTCAGAAACTGTGATATAAAATTGGAACTCTGATTTTATACGATAAAACTACATGCAAAATCTTCTGAGGGTCTATCTCTACTAATATTATAAAGAGGAAAGATTTGTATTTTTGTATGTATTGAAATAACTCAAAAACTACTGCTCCGATTTTAATTTAAATTTCTTTCACCGTTAGAAAGGTAATTTATCTGTGAGTAACATAAGCTATATTTCTTTATTCGCGCGGGCGAAGTCGCGAGCAACAGCTAGTCATGAATATTTGCGTAACAGTTGCGATAACGTATTCTTAACATCATCGACAAAATTGTGTGGGTGCTACACAATGCTGTCGATGACGTTATTAAAAGTTCTCAAGAATATTCGTGATAGCCCTCTGATAATAATTTACAATGTCGGCTTAGTTCGTCAAAACCTGAATTGTAATCCGCTAAAGATCGAAAGATGTTTAAATGTAATAAAATCCATGAATTACAGCCTCGCTTCCATTTAATATTTAATTACACAGATTTATAGCATTCTATGTATAAAATATGAGTTCAAATCGTAATAAACTGGAGTGTTTAAAGTGAAACACTCCGAGAATAAATTGGGCTTAGGTAAATTATAAAAGAGAAAGGGGACCGAGAAAAATGAAAATATATTGTCGGATCAGTGGCTACGATGTTCACGGAGAACATTTATAACATTATTATACGCGGGTATAATGTGACGGAATACTCAGGACTTAAATAACATATTTTTTGCTTTTAAAGTTATTTTATAACAGTTTG
>LD688936.1:2923223-2934296 GCA_003118335.3 Papilio memnon
CGTGGTATTGCACCGGGCGAGCCGACCCATTCGTGCTAAGATGTTAAAGCGGACTCTACCACTGTTAATTTACTTAATTCGTCATACACTAATATTAATTGATAACTCTTTAATTAATTTTAACATATATTTCTTTCATGATAAATCAGCACTTTCCGAATACATTTGTAGGTGCGTTATAAATTATGAGGAATTTTGAAATTGATGTTCCCATTATTATGTATAGTATGACGTTCCTTAGCTTAGACAGAGTACATAATTTCCCGAGGGAAATAATGATTTGGTAACATTTAATATTGTGTATTATAACTGAAGTGTTATTGTGGTTTAAGACAAAACAAAATATAATTTGTATCTATCTATACTAATATAATAAATCGTAAATAGACACTACTTTATGGCGTAGGATGTCAGCAATCACAGCATATTTTTGAATAATTCTCTCTTTAATAAAATACCCTACACTTACGACACGCTTTAGGCTATGTATTTTTACGCTATTAAACTTAGGAGGTAAATAATTGGAAAAAACCTTCATGTGGGAAAGGGACCATAAACTACAAGCTGCCAACATTAAGGAAGCAAGGTTATTATGGTAACGGTAGTTTTGAAAGCAATTGAGAATTTGACAAATGTAAACAATAAAATAAAGGTTTTATAATTTTATGCGGATGCCAAGATGAACAGCTAGTACTAAATAATGTAAAAATACAATTAAAGAAAAAAAAACTCTCCACTGACTTAACCATAGCGTTAGTCTAAATAAAAGTTACATTTTCTGTACAAAAACATATGCACTTGAGGTTCGTCCCCGCTGTTCTTTTGACACTTATTTTGTAAATGCCTGTATTACTAATTGATAACGTAGCTTTCTAATGGTAAAATAATTGTTAAAATCAGTTTAAAATGTTTTTAATTCATTGATTGCAAGCTTTTTTTATTTTATGTATGTAAAACACATATCTATCGTCTTTATAATATTAACGTAGATATCAATCTTTATAATTCATCCATGTGTAAAAAACGTTCTTTAATTTTTTTTGCAAAAAATATTACTAAAACATCTTAGTATGAGAAAGAATTCAACTGGTCTCTTATCTTAGCTAAAACAACAATATATTAGATTTTATTGTGATATAAGTGAAAGTTATGGTCGTTAACTTGTGTAAGGGTAAGCTTTAGTGCTATAAATAAATACATAAATACATAGATGTTGCCAACATTAACAAAAACCATGCTATTTGGAAGAATACCGGACATATATTTTGAACAATCGTGTCGATTTTTATCTTTTTCCATAATCAACTACTGCAATATAAATAATAGAATGTCAAAAAAGAACAGATTAAATTTACAATATTACATACTATAATATAACTTTTGTTAAATTACTTTAAAAATTAATCTTTCTTCTTACTAATAATATTATAAATGCGATAGTTTAGATGGATGGACGTTTGATAGAGTTTACCGCCTTAACTGCTGTTTTTTTTAGTGAAATTTGTCATAGATGTAGAGCAGTCTGGCAGAACACATGGCGACTTATTTTTTTAAATTCCACGCGGTCATATTCGCGTGGAAAAACTAGTTATTACAATTAAATTGAAATCCTCAAAAAAACCCTACAAAATTATAATCACAAAGTCAAGCGATTTAGGAATATATAAACAACATTTATTTATAAAGATAATTTTGAATTTTTCATACACAATCGAATTATAACTTAACACATTATCACAATTACGACCAACGCTACCTTTGAATAGAACAAGAATTCTTAAATTCATAACGAAAAAAATTGTTTCTTGAAATTAAAACGTAAACGAAAAGATGTGGAACTAAATTAAGCACAGAATAATGTTACGGAATATTAAATTTGATATTCAGAAGCCTATTTGTAATTACTCTTACAAATGTGAGGAAAGCCTCACGAACAAAATTTAATTTCAATACTAATTTTCCTCTTCAAAGCGAATCCTTCAAGGAGCTTAGTGGATTTACTTGCTAATGTATAATTTTTGGGACTTTGCTTCTTTGTTATGTATGACAAACACAAAAAAATGAAATCGCTTAGACATGTTTGTTTTGATGAATAAAATGATGATTTCTTAGTTAACTTTTTAATTAAACAATCTAACAAGGAAAAACATAATTTTTAAAATGAGCTTACTAATCCTTACTTAATTTAATGTAAGATTAATAGTTACGTGGTGTTTTTTTTATTTAAGTAACTCTTTCATTTTTACTTCTTACACTGAGAAAAGGCAACTATACACGAGTGAGTCTAGGAAATGCTTAGCTGCCTGGAACAAGTACATCAAATCTAAACGGGACGAACTCAAAATACGGTTCAAGCATATGTACTTGCTAATGGCACGAAATTCGAAACTCTCGACTGATAACAAATTATTCCTATACCATGTAACTAATGCTAAAACCAGTGTGGACATATGGAATCCAACTAAGGGGAAGCGCCTGCAACTCCACAAAAGCAATAGTTTGTCTACACTCATTGTAGATTTGAAATCAAAAAATAACTACACTATTTCCATTGAATCTATTTTAAAGAATCGGTCAATAATAGAAAAATGTTTTATTACGTACGCTGTATTTTAGTTTTCTATCGATCCACGAGAAAGTGGGGCGGATTGTTAGTTTGAAATAAAATTCACGCTTACAATATTCTCTCAGTACAGACTAAAAACACTTTACGACCCATAAATCTTATAAAGCGCTGACGTACACATTCCATTTTCATATTTCTAGAAGTGTAGCAAACATTTATTATCAAATAAGTTGAAATCTTTAATTGATTTAATACAAACGATTCCCGACTCTTTAATGACTTAGGAGGAGGAAGGCCGACCCCAAATAACTGGGAAAAGGCGAAGAGCAGTTTAACAGTGGTAGAGCCCGCTTTAACATCTTAGCACGAATGGGTCGGCTCGCCCGGTGCAATACCACGACCACACAGAAGACAGGTGTACGTCTCTTCCTCCGCCGATTAAGGGTAGGCAACGCATCTGCAATTACGAATGTCTATGGGCAGTTTGTCGCTTCGCCATTTTGGCGGATTTAGGTGGCAGCTTGCTCATTTGCCACCTTGTAATATAAAAAAGGCAGAAGAAGAAGATTCCCGTCTCTTTAATAATAGAATTTTAATAGGTTCCATTAGTTTTTCTTGACTATATTAAAACCGTAACATTGACAATATATTAAAAAATGTAAACATTGTCAGTGTTACTTTATCTTCTACGTCTTACTACTGAGTCTACGATTTATCTCGATCAAAGGAAACATAAAAAGGCTTCTTTTAAATCGGATCCCTCGCTGTCTAGACTGCAAATTGAAGTCAAAACTGAATAAATCTATTTTAATGAAGTCATATCAATAACCAATAAGTATATTCAATTTTTTATTCGAGGTTACTTCGAATGTATCTGAAAAGAGTCTCTTGACCCTTATGTTCATTTTGTATATACCATACAAAAGTACAACATTATACGATCACTATTTGATCTTAAGATGTTTTATAGCCCAAAGAATCTATCTATATAAATTGTTTTTCTTCAAAAAAGCAATCGTGCAGCAAGTAATTAAGGGTTAAAGTGTTTAATTACATTTTGTACTGCTGCGACACCGAGCATAGTTACTATTTTTTCCGTAATTAAATCATATTAAAAATAATGCGTTTTGTCGACTAAAATAACCTAAATATCGACTCTTAATACCAGATGTTTGACGGCGCGAAAGGATTGATACTTTTTGAAAGATTAAAGTTACTGGCCATTAACAATTTTGAGTACTGGCTGAATGTGCATCGGGCATAATAGATGTCAAAGCGTCGATCGAATGACTGATGACAATCGTCATTGAATGGTGGAGTGCGCTTTGTTAATGTTAAAATCAATTGATTATCTCCGTATATGTTAGCAATCTGATTAGATCGTGTTGCAGTTTTCATTTAAGATGGTGGTCAACTAAGGATGGTGTTTCTAATGTTACGCGATTTTTATTATCTTATCTCCGACATATACACGCCGTTACCGTGTATATGATCTGCCTTCGGAATTAATTCTGCAAACCGCTCGTACCTCAGACATATTTAAAACGTGACAATGTGTCTGTACAAGGTTTTTCAATGATGGCCGTCCCGTGTACTTCCGAAGTGGAACAGCCTTATAGGTTATGATAAAGATGCGACCTGAATAATGTATGCAGTATCACGTTGCCTCATAAGAGATATCTCATTACCTTTTATAAACAGTGCATTGAATGTTAAGAACTGAAAAATAAAGAAAACATTTAAAAAAATATTCTTAAGGTTTTTGTGCGGCTTAATCAACAACTATTTTAAATCGAATTTTATTCAAACTGATATCGGAAGATTGTGAATATATTTTACGTCAAAAAAATTATAAAAGGTATAAGTCAGTAGTAATGGAAAACTAAAAAATAATCTGGTTAACGTTACGGCAATTAATAAATTTTTCAAGAGAGTTTTACGGCGTTTGTAAAAACGTCAATTGCGAGCGACCGGCCAAGCGAATGCTAAATTTTCCATTGAATTACATTTCGCTGAATAAAATGTGCACAACGAAAATAAACTGCAGCGTTCTGGGTCATTTATTGTCCGACTAATTTGGTTTTTGAAATGTACATAGATTTTTAATTAAAGAAAACTGTTAAATATGATTTTTAAGTAAACTATAGCTTGACCCGGAAAAAAAAATAGCCTTATAGTGGAAAAATACTCAATTTGCGCACTTTAGACAGTGATCCAAAATTATTGGAAAAAATTGAGAAAGCGCGACAAAGTGAATATTACATCAAACATGCAGATAAAGATTAGGTTTCCTTTATAAGTATTTGTTGTATTTAATTTATATATTAAGTGTAATCGGATTACCTTGACCAAAGCAAACGTATAATAATAGCAAGGACGTATATGAAGGTTGTATCCCAACAGGGAGATTACTCAATTTCACGTTCACTAATATTTTCCTGTGAATTCGTCCGCGCAGAATTAGATAAAACATAGTAAGTTGCGTATTCTTTCAGATTATGTTCTATATCTTTGCCCGATTTCAGTTACAAGCATCAAATCATCCATCCAAACTTTCAAATTTATAATATTAGTATGAACTATGATTAGACATTGAACTTTTCTTCAACATCATGTTTTCGTACAAGTATTGTCACAGTGGAGACTCAAAGAAATATCATTAATTACCATTTGATTTGTTTGTTGACTACGTTTCTAAGAATCCATCAATTCGAGCTTGAATTTCTCAAATTACTGTCAATTAGAACGGACCTTTAACATGATATCTGAACAGTGTATTTTAAGACTGTTAATTCAATGTAAAAACAATCGACTTGTTTATCTTCCTTGAGATAATTTACAGACCTTTTGTAAGTAAATATATTTTACAGGGCCGGATAAATTTGTAGGACTATACTTTCGCGTGTATTCTTCCGTGGATTTTACCCTTTTAACATCAGATGATTCTTTCACTTGAACGAATACAGTATAGAAAATAATTGTTTGGTCAGACGGAGCAGAAAAAAATATAATAGACGTACATACGAATAGAGAATATTGTAGCGAAAATCCTTAGAATGGTCGACCTCAACTATTCTGTGTTTAATCAGTTGGAGAAAATACAGACAGACGTCTGTCACGCTTTGGTGGGCCGTCTGTAATCGCTGTCAGTGCGTATATTTCATTAGGAGATATAGGTCCAGGGCCGTTTTTACCATAAGAGCCGGTACTGTATCAGTCTGGCGCCCCTAAAAGTAGTGGAAACGTAAGATGGCTGTGTAAACGTCATTTAATCTTTATATCTCTTGTTGTGTATTCTTTCAATGATTAATTACATAAGGGATTAAACGGCCAGCCTTCACTCTAATAATATAGCCTATGTAATAAAATATCTCAATGTATGCTTGTAATTTATTTGAATACTAGCTGTTCGCGTGCGGCTTCATCCGTGTGAAATTATAAAAACTTTATTTTATTGTTTGCATTTGTCAAATTATCAATTGCAAATGTCAAAATGACATGACATGATGACAAACCATGGCAATTTTGCTCCCTTGATGTTGGCAGTAACTTATGATCTCTTTCCCACATTAGGGTTTTTATCCAAAATATTTACCCCTATGTTTAATAGCGTGAAAATATATAGCCTAAAGCGTGACGTAAGTGTAGGGCTTCTTATTAATAAAAGAATTATTCAAAAATATGCTGTAATTGCTAACATCTTGGGCAACAAAGAAGTGTGTGTTTACGCTTTATTATATTAGTATAGAAGTATAGATATAGATATAGATATATAGATATAGATTTGTACAACAGATTCTTTGCATATTCCGAGACTCAATAAAAGCAATACTTTCTTTACGACAGTAATTTGTCTCATAAACTACCCTCAGTATTGAGATTCCTACATTGAGATTGGAAAATAAGAAACACAAATGGATATTGATGTTCTGTAATGTTTGAAACTAAAGTAATATTTCTTGTAGTGATACATATATATACATTTATACGTATTTTATCTATGCTAATATAATAAAGCGTAAACACACACTACTTTGTTGCCTAAGATGTCAGCAATTACAGCATATTTTTGAATAATTATTTTTTTAACAAAATGCCCTACGCTTACGTAACGCTTTAAGCTATATATTTTCACACCTTAGGGAGTAAATAATTTGGATAAAAGCCCTAATGTGGGAAAGAGACTATAAGTTGCTGCCAACATCAAGAAAGATTGCAATGGTTTGTCATCATGTCATTTTGACATTTACGATTGATAATTTGACAAATGTAAACAATAAAATAAAGTTTATATAATATCATATCATGCGGATAAAGACGCACGCGAACAGCTAGTTGTATTTTTAAAAATAATGTCGGTAGCTCGGGGGTTAAGTATTTGACGTGTAATCTACAGGTACTGGGTTCGAATCCCGCAATGTAATGTTTCCGATTTTCAAAATTCATATTACATCACCCGACATTATGGTGAAGGAAACGTGATGCAACCTTAAAATATATCAGCGAAGAATTTCATAGATTGTGAAGTCAACCCGCAGAGAGCCGGCGTGGTTGACTATAGCCGTCATTCCTAACTTAGGGTAGGCTCCGACACAGTCTTTGGGGACGTATAGCTGAAATATTTAAAACGTCTCAATCAAGGAATACTTATTAAGTTTCTATTTCTTCGGTCGTTTCTTTATCCTCTTTGCAACATTTATTTTGATATATATCGACACCACAATATTCATTTGTACAATGTATTGTTACAGCGTAATGAAATTCGTCGGATTTTCATTTCAGTTCCGCAAACAAAATAAAATGCAAATTTTCCCTCAGTGCAGTCGGTTGATTGGGATTTACGTTCATTTTTGCATACATTTTTGCATTAAATGTATTCAAACAGTTACCTGTGATGTTAGCTTTTTTATTTGTTTTATTAAATTTATTCATGCATACAGTTAGGAGATAAATTTATGCGACACGGAAATTGTTAACAAAGCTTAGTTGGTTTTAACGTATTTGACATTAATTTTCATATTTAATTAGAATACGTAATTTAAGTAATATTTCAAGAGTTAAATGGGATGGGAATTTGTATTCAAAATCGTAACCTGTACAAGAACATCTCTATAATTCTTTGAAAAACAAACAAACTTTAGATTTGAAAAAACAAATACACTTTAATCTCAAAATATACCAGTTTGAAAAACAAAAAAGAAATTTCCTATCTAAAAAATTATTTTCAATTTTATTATGATTAATAAAACCTCGTAGTTTATAGAATAAATAGTAGATGATAATAGACAATAGTTACGAAAGTTTGATTACTACTGCCCATACGATGTTAACGACATCGGGGCAATAATTTCAGGTAACCTTTAGTTAAGATATAATTGCATAAGTTTAAATTGCTTTTATAATAATGGCTTTTAAGCCAATATTATGACATGTACTTAATTATTGTATTGTACATTTAAAGGGGGTTCCTTTGTAAAATGCTGTGGAATTTTGTTTTGACATAAATGTTACTGATTTTTTTTGTGAACTAAATCAAATCGTTAGAAAAGTACAAAGGTCAAAATAATTTTAAGATATTTTTTTGTTAAAAAATATTGTACACATTTTTGAAGTCGGACATTCTGATATCTGACTAATATTAGTTTAAAATGTGCTTCACAGACTTTATTATCGGTTTGGGTTCAAGTAAATGCTTATTTGAAACGCATTGTGCATCCTTTGTGCTACTTGCAATAAGAAAATAACAAAGTTCGTTATCCCTAACATATAGTAAAGTCATAACAATTTAAACTTTAGCAATCCTCCATGATTATAGTTAAGCTTGACTCGACCACTATTGTGTATCCTTTGAAAGATATCTCGAAGTTAAAGTTCCCAAGCTATTGAACTCTATTTTGAATTGATATCTAAAGAGAAAATAGAAGCTCCAAGAGATTAAAAAATCGTTTACTGTTGGTGGTTTTCGGTGGATTTGACGGTGGAGTACATGCATAGAAAGGGGAAATATCCTCTTTATCTGCGTCTCGTCCTCCGTCGTTTTTTTTATAAGAGAGGGGGCAAACGAGCAACGGGAACTCCAAGATGTTTATCGACGCCCATGGACAACCGCAATACCAGAGGAACTGCAGATGCGTTGCCGGCCTTTGAGGAGGTTATATGCTAAAGTTAGTTTAAGGGTAGACAACGCATCCACTATTACGAATGTCTATGGGCAGCGGCGAGTCTCCATTTTGGCGGATTCAGGTGGCCGTTTGCTTGTTTGCCACCTTATAATGTAAAAAAAACACTTACTACAGGCCACATACTTTTGTTGTTTTTTAATTACACGGGAACGGAGTCGCGGGCAAACCTAGTACTTTATAAACAAGTTAATGTCAGGTAGAAGATAATTATAATACCGTTTTTAACATGTATTTTGCTCCGTGACAATATTTCATGAACGAGCAACATTAATCGTATTTTAATTGAAAATTAATTATCCCTACCCGTGTCGTGTTCATGTTCGTTTTGTCGATTTTTACATTAAATTTCATTAACGTACTCTAACTTATAACTACACAAAAATATTGCAAGAATATTGTCTCTTTTCATTTCATATTAATATAACTGACATTGCACCTGATAATATTCAATTATATAATTGGCGTAATCCGTCCCTGCTTTCACCAAAAGTGACCATAGGTGGCAAATCCGAACTTAGCTTTGAAAGTCCAGTCGCACGGCATACAAACGACCTAAGGAATCGTACGTATGGAAGGTTTGGCACAAGACATTTTAATTTGGAGTTTATTAAGTACACAGTTGCCATGCTAAGATTAAAGGAGTACAGTTAAAAAGTTTAATAAAAATATTCTTAATCAATTTTTATCTTCTTTCTCTGAGATAGACATTTTTATAACTTAGATCTGACATTTTACCGATGTTTAATTTTCACGAAAAAGGAAATTACTTTTTTTAATGGTAAGGACAGATTTTAAAAAAAAAGTATTCGACTAATCCTCGATGTTTTAAGCAACCTTCACCAGCTCACTATACGTCCCAACTGAGGGGCTCGGAGCCTACCCTAGTTAGGGTGACAAGGCCATAGTCAACCACGCTGGCCCACTGCGGGTTGGTTGACTTCACACATATCTTTGAATTTCTTCTCCTATATGTGCAGGTTGCATCACGATGTTTTCCTTCACCGTAAGAACGTCGGGTAAATTATGTACATATGAAATTCGAAAAATCACATTGGTACATGGCGAGATTCGAACTCAAGACCTGTAGATGTACAAGTCAAGTGCTTAAAACCTTGAGCCACCGACGCTCTTTTTTAAGCAAAATTGTATGAAATTGAACAAAATATACATATATCTATTTTTTTAATGTAAAATGAATAAGGCAAGACCACGATTCTTCATATGTATTAATATTTTATCAAGGGTTTTACATTGATTACGATAGTGATTTGGGGTTTTAGTTGCGGATATTACCTACGAATTTTGTATAGGATAGGTAAAGGTAACCTTTTGTGAGATGAACGTAACGGTTCTCGATTGGAATTGCAATTACACGAGAGAGACTTTATATGCCCGAATTGTGGCCCCGTGCTCACTGGCGACCTCTACGTTTTGTCCCGAACATAAAATATTCGGACAAGCTTATTCCAATTCAAAGGCCTCAAAGGAATAATTCGAGAATTTTCTCATCACGTTCATAGTATAAAATCTCTTATTGAAATGTTAGCGAACATAAATCATTTATAGGAAAGCAATTTTACATAAAGAAAACAAATTATTTTAAAAATATGACAGTTTAAAAAAAAGTATGTGAGGTTTATGAAATGTATGTGATATTTTAAAACATTTAAAACACTAATAAGCGACTGTCATCTTTCATTAAGGAAGTCAAATTAAAAATATGTAGGTAGGTATAACTCAATTTCATAAAACATTAAAAAAGTATGGTTTGTAAGTAAAATAAACCATCTATTAAGTTGATTAAGCTATGTCCATTATCGTCGTCAATAAATGCGACATACTCTACAAAACCATTTATCATAAGTTGATAAAAATCTTTATAAAAGAGCAGTAAAAGTTTAGTGTATTGCAATACGATAGCGCGAGGCGACCTACTTTTTAAATCTATAGAGTTGTTTCAAATTGCGCAACTTGTAGTTAAAGTTGAGTGACTCATTCAATTTTATAGTTTTATGTCTGCCATCTCCACTACTCGTAGTACGGGAATAAACTCTGTAGACATGGTTATAAGAGAAACCTCTCATAGTCATGATAGTTTAATGTTTTTGCTATCTGTTAGGTTAAAATTAATGATAGCCAATAATGAAATTGATTAAATGATAAAAGGAATTGTCATGCAGAGTTTTACTTTACATCTTCCATGACTCTATAAATAAAATTGGTGTATCTGTATGTAATACTAGCTGTTCCTGGGCGGCTTCATCCGCGTGAAATCTATAAAAACTTTATTTCATTGTTTACATTTGTCATATGTCAAAATTCAAA
>LD688936.1:2935251-2955160 GCA_003118335.3 Papilio memnon
ACTATTTATTCCGTTCGACAGCGATGGATGGATGGATGTTTGTTAGAGTTTGTAGCCGAAACGGGTAAACGCATTTCGATGATATTTGGTATAGACGTGGAGGATAGTCTGGAAGAACACCTAGCCTATGCTAATCACTTTTGTTTTTTTTTATTCCACGCGGACGGAGTCGCGGGCGAAAGCTAGTTTATCATAAAATATCTAAAATTAAATTAAAATGCTTTTGTCCAGTACATTAAAATAGATTAATAAATTAGTAGACAACTATAATTGCACTCGAGGATATGGACAATACTCTGTGCGATGACTGAAAATCACATAACTAAGATTTTTATCACAATGTACTACAAAAACCGATTCAACGTATTGAAAATACAAACAGAGCTACAAAATGATATTCAAATTTCATACGAAACACGCGAACGACATGTTTTATATTTATTTAAAGCGTTCACATCGACAAACATTTATGCATGTCCTTCGAATTCAACTTTCTGGCAAACGATTGCGAGGGAAACGTTTATCTACATTTCGCTCTCAAACGTTCTTCCGCTTATCGTATTTGTCTAAAAATATTATATATAGCATTTATCATTTTACAGGTGGTTGCAAAATATAGTTTTGATATTATATATTTTAGAGTACGCTGTTCATTTTAATCAGGAATTTATTTGACAGTAACATGCATTTTAGTAACACAAACATAAATTTAAGTAAATTATACCAGACTATTGAAGTAAGAATTTGACTTTTTCTTTATACAATAAGGTGGCAAACGAGCAAGCGGCCACCTAAATCCGCCGAAATGGCGAAGCAACCGCTGCCCACAGACATCCGCAATTGCAGATGCGTTGCCTACCCTAAATCGACGGAGGAGGAGACTCACATAAAGAGGCTATTTCCCCTTCCTATGCGTCTCGTCCATCGTCAAATCCACTTTCCCATCCAATCCTTTCCTTATAAGAAAAGGGTCAAACGGAAAAGGGACTAAAATTGGGTAAAAATTGACTAATTTATGGCCAATTTCCAGGGGGATTTTAACCATACTTTACTGTTTTTGGTTCGATAAATTCTTGAAATGCGTTTCCGAACTACATAACTTGAGTTTTACTCCTTAGAAATTTAGTTCAACCTGACACTAACAAATCACTAGGTTATAATAAAATAAATGGAAACCTCAGCAACACAGCATAAAATATCTTTTTTTTTCATTGTTTTTCTTTCTGACAATTATAGAATATCGCAGCTTGAACTACTGCTGTCTGCTTACTATAAGACAATAAACACAATTGCTGAGTAATTCCTATTCCATAAAAAAATAGTGGCTTTGTTAGTAAATTTAGTTTCAAAATCCATAATTGTTGAAAGAATTTAATGTAAATGAATAAAACTTGATTGAATTTTATGCGATGAAGATTAGATTGGAAAATAAAACGAGTTGGTAATGTTATTCGCTCAGACAACAGTTGTAAAATTCCAATTACGTGATTGTTATCGTTCTGTCAGGGATAGGAAGTAGGAGAGGGCATTTGCCTAACCGTTCCAATTGAACTTAAATAAAAGAAAAAATATGTCAAGCCATATAAATGTTGTACTCATTGTTCAGTTGTTTATTTATATGCAACAGGCCTACATCGTTTAAGCTTATAATTCAAAGAAATTTAAAAAACAGCCGAAACACCCCTTTTGTTTTTATGTAAATTACTAGTTTTCGCCTGCGTTTCCGTCCGCGTGGAATTTAAAAAAAGCAAAAACGAGTAGCCTATGTGTTCTTCCAGTCTATCCTCTACATCTATACCAAATTCCATCAAAATTCGTTCAGCCGTTTAGGCTACAAACTCTAACAAATCCATCCATCTAAACTTTCGAATTTATAATATTACTATGAAAGTATGAAGTATGATAGTTACTAAGTCCAGTTACGTTATTCATTTGTTTATACATCGCACTACACTATGATGTAATGCATCTATCATTTGATAAGACTGAATGTTTTCACGAACAAAAGTCACGAATATATATTTTTTTATTAATACTTGTTCAGTTTACTTAGGTCGCGAATACAAAACACATTAGCCTTTGTGAAATAAAAAGAGAAAACTCGAAACTTATTAACTCGAACACGCCAAATTCGCGTAAAGTAATATTAAAGTGGTAAATGGTTGTTTCGTATTAATTAAGTCGACGATAACAGCTTGTATAACAGCTGCGATGGTCCCAGGGCCGTCTTAACCCGCGGTTGTAAATGGTGCGGGCGCCCCGGCGCCGGGCCGTACGCTACTCGGGCCCTGGGGGCGACAGCCAATGTACGTTCGGGGCGCCAGACTGATGTTGTCAATCGGGCGCCTATAATAGTTAATACAGCCCAGGATGGTCAATTAACATGAAAATTTTTCCAGTAAAGAATTCCGATTATGCTTGAAACTATATGATCATTATCGGTCCCGGTAATAACAACTAAATTGGTAATTAGTGGTAATTTTCTGTGTTACACTTCTCGTATTGTGATTTATTGAACTTTATTATGGTTAATAATAGTGTTAAAAATTAACCAAGTTATTGAAATGTTTTATATGATTCCCTAGTTTATTGGTTAGAGTAGGAAAAAAGTTTTATGACTAACGGCCACAACACATTAACCACTAAGCCAAGGGGTTCCTACTATTTTTATAGCTAGTTGATTTCCGAGACCTTTTTTCATAGAATAATAAAATTCAAATTTAAATTTTAGTAAAGTACTCGTAAAACACCCAAGTTAATCATTGATAGAGTTATCAATCATAATCCATACACCTTATTTAATCTAGCCAATTATTGTAGAATTCTTGTTTGCTGTATGGTGTTTAACCATTTCGCCTAAAAGGTTAAGCATTTACTAAATACATGGTTTTGCTGAAATTTCAGTGATAGAATACATAATGTATTTTTTATACCGTTTATAATATCGATAATAAAACGAGTAATTGTCAAACTGGTAATTAGGATTGCATTTTGACTTTGTAATGAGATTAACCTTCATTAAATATTTAACTTTGATAAAATACTCGCGTGATATTATTTCTTTGCTGTATTCTTGTGTGGCAGTGTATAAAAATTGTGTGGCAGTGTACAACAATGGAAAATATTGGAATACAAAGAAACAAGGTTTGATTGAAAATTATCTTTTTGTATAAAGTTAATTTCAACATATCTTTTATGATTAGTTGCTCGTGCTCGGCATCGTTTCAAGAACATTGTTGATTTTAGTTTCAACATCATCATCCTCCTTATCCTACTCCCATAGTGTCGGTGCCGTTTGTCCTCCACATAACTTTATCATACGTCATCTCAGTCATCACTCCCTTCTTGATCATGTCACCTTTGACGCAATCCATCCATCTCTTTCTAGGTCTACCTCTACCGGTCTCCACACTCATAACTAACGTTCTCCTTGTTACATGCGATTCATCCCTCCTCATGCCCATGCCATGCTAACCTTTTACTCCTTACCTTCTCTACCACTGGGGCTACTCCCAAACTTCCTCTAATATACTCATTTGATTTTTGCTTATTCTATTGAAATAATATCACAATTTTGTTCACTTTAACCGATACTCCTCTAGGTTTTGGCTTATGTTTATAATGATTTATGTTTTGCAGCGTAATGATCATTTCCCAAAAATAATTTTATTTATCTTGGCAGCCGAATTCTGTGAACGAATGTCTTATTCTGGAATGCGAGGTAAATTCATTTTAACGAATTATAATTATAAAAAAAAACATTACACGTGTCCAATTTCATTTTTTTAATTTCCAAGTTAATCTAAATTGTTATCTTTAGTAGGCGTAAAATTTTCAAGATTTTTTTTAGTTTTTCTAACCTTGTACTTGCGTAATAAATTGGACTACACCGACGATGAGGCAAAAGAAATCTATCACATGTTCAATGGTTTGGTCAGCCTTTGTCCAGTATTCGGTGGGATTGTTGCTGACAATTATCTTGGAAAATATAGGTAAGTTGTCTTCACTACTTTCGTCTTATGATGCTACTAGCTGTTCCCGTGCGGCTTCATCCGAAATTCAAATTATAAAATGTTATTTTATTGTTTACCTTTATCAAATTATCAATTGCAAATGTCAAAATGACATGACATGATAACAAATTATGGCAATCTTGCGTCCTTGATGTTGGCAGCAACTTATGGTCTCTTTCCCGCATTAGTGTTTTTATCTAATATATTTACCCCCTAAGTTTAATGGCGTGAAAATATATAGCCTAAAGCGTGACGTAAGTGTAGAGCTTTTTATTAAAAAAATATTATTCTAAAATTTACTGTAATTGCTGACATCTTAGGCAACAAAGAAGTGTGTGTTTACGTTTTATTATATTAAGTATAGAAAAGAAAACAATTTTTGCAGGACTTTCACGAGGATAAGTTACACGCTGGTACGTTTATGCCCCTTCCATTGCGTTGGTCTGAAGTTTAAACTATTTCTATTTCAGGACAATACTATACATGATGTTTATTTATGTGTTTGGCAACTCATTAGTTGCAGTTACCGCGATACCGCAGCTAATGCTCCCCGGTCGGTAAGTAACAAGCTTTATTAATTTACTAGCTGTTCCCGTGCGGCTTCATCCGCGTGAAATTATAATAACTTTATTTTATTGTTTACATTTGTTTAATTATCAATTGCAATTGTCAAAATGACATGACGTGATGACAAACACATACCCACGCTGTCAGAAGTGTTGTACTACTGAAGTAGTTTAAAACTCTTTTTGTAGGTTATGTACATTGCTGGGCTTATTTCTAATCGCAACCGGCACTGGAGGTATACGACCGTGTGTGACTGCATTTGGAGGCGAACAATTTGCTCTACCAGAGCAGGAGAGACTGCTTACATTTTACTTCAGTATACTCTACTTCAACTTGTGTGTAGGCAGCCTTATTGCGAAGACCTTAGCACCTATATTCAGAAGCGAAGTTCAATGCTTTGGCGATAAAGATTGTTATCCACTAGCGTTTGGTGCGCCTGTGATTGTAATTGTTTTATCAATAGGCGAGTATATTTTAATTATACTAAAGCGAACTGCCGCACTCTCCCTATCCTAAATGATTACTGTATGTAAGATCCCAAATTATTGTTCCGTATATTTGACTACCTGTTCCCGTGCGGCTTCATCCGCATGAAATTGTGAAAATTTTATTTTATCGTTTACATTTGTCAAATTGTCAATTGCAAATGTCAAAATACCAATTACCTTACTATGGCAATCTTGCTTCCTTGATGTTGGCAGCAACTTATGGTCTCTTTTCCACATTAGAATTTTTATCCAAAATATTTACCCCCTAAGTTTAATGGAGTGAAATATATAGCCTAAAGCGTGACGTAAGTGTAGAGCTTTCTATTAACAAAAGAATTATTCAAAAATATGCTGTAATTGCTGATATCTTAGGCAACAAAGAAGTGTGTGTTTACGCTTTATTATATTAGTATAGATAAGTATAGTTTTACTGTATTTATTATTATTTAAAATTTCCAGTCGTGTTCGTGAGCGGGAGACGTCGTTATATAATTAGAGAGCCTAAGGGAAATGTTGTGGTTGATTTTACTAAATGTGTTTTTGTAAGTATTCTGTACCTCATAGATTGTTTTGAAAGGAAAGTGGTTCCATGAAAATCAACACTGGTTGGAATGTAACATCATAATTTTGCTCTGATATAACTTTCGTATTTATAATATTAATATGATTAGTAAGAACTAAGGCCATCTTTGGCATTATTTAAATATTTTATGACTTATTTCTATAAACATTTAGCAATTTTAGAATTCAGTTGAATTTTAAAAAGCGAATAGTAATTATTTTTTTCGCAGCTAGCATTAAAGCTAAAAATAACCAAACGTGATCAAAACAAGCACTCTCATTGGCTGGACAGTACGCGACACAAATACGGCAATAAGTTTATTTCTGACATAAAGAGGACATTATCTATACTTAAGTTATTCCTTGTAACACCGGTGTTTTGGTCGCTTCTTGAACAAATGGTAATTTTTTGTTGTTGTTGTAAAGAGCTCGGTCAACAAACAAATGTTTATATGAGCTTTCAGATTATTTGATAGTATGTGGCTTAGTTTAATGCTTTTGTCAATTTTTTTTATATTTATGTTTGGTGAAAATCTTGAACAATTCAATTATGATCGTAAAGATTGAGCAAAATCATGCTTTTAAGTTCATAAAGAAAACTGCGATGTTTTATGTAATAGTTTTCTCTTTCAGGGTTCTAGTTGGGCGCTACAAGCATCAAGAATGGACGGCAGATTGGGATCATACACGATCAAACCTGATCAGTTGATCGTCCTGTCACCAATATCAGTTATGACTTTTATTGCATTCTCACAAAAGGTAAGCGGTACTACAATTTATAGAGGCGTTACCCGCGACTTTGTCCGTGTGAAATTAATATTTATTTCGCAAAAATTGTTTTGTATAAACATTTTTATTTGTTATCTCATTCTGTATATTTGTAATTGGACTTATTTTTCTTTTTAAATAACATGTATAACTTTAATGTTTTTTAGTATCTCTATCCATGTTTAGCTAAGTGGAATTTATTAACCAACCCCTTGAATAAGCTGAAAGTGGGTGGCATCATGGCAGCGCTGGCATTCGGAGCGTCTGCTAGTGTAGAAACATATCTTAAGGTATTCAAAATGTTTCATTAAAACGTTTTTTTTTATTGTTATACAACATCTACAGACTCTAGGTCCGTACTCTTTTTTACACAGTTTACATATATATACTTTTTTGTTTTGTTGCGTAATCCTTGTGTTACATTAATGAGTTTCGTTTTTTTTTCCATTGTTATATTATACTAAATACAATTATAAATAATATTTTAACTTATTCTAGTTATTTCTAGTTATCTGTGGCGACGGATGTTCATTAAAACGTTTGCTATTTTGCTATCTTTAGCTGCTTAAGTTTTCTTAAGTTAACAAAACATTTCGTCGTAGTATCAGCAAATTGTTCAATTATAAAATCTTAAATTTTTGGTCCCAAAACATGTTCTATTACAATTTATGTTTTTTTAATTCTTAGATGACACATTTATTATATGTTTTACTACAGACAACATATCCAGATTTGCCACAAGCAGGTTTCTCACAGTTAAGAATCTTCAATGGAAACAATTGCAATGTTACAATGTTCAATGAAGGAAAGAATATTTCCCATACAATACCAGCTTTGTCGAATTTCACAGACACCAGAGTAACTGTATCTAATAAAGAGTTTGTCACATTTAATTTTGTTAGTCATTGTTTTAAAACGAAATACAAAGAATTATTACTTGAAGAAAACAAAGCAAATTCATTCTTTTTAACGACAAATGGTATTTATGACTATGAAGATAATGTTGAAAAGAGTAAATCAGGATTTCCTATGGTAAGGTATGATATTATTTTCTCCAATCAATATTAACAAAACATAATGTCTTTTAACTGATTTTTTTGTGTTTTCTTATAGATTTCTAGTTACGGAAGACATTAAGGAACCTGTAGTATTGTACAATATGAAATCGAATTATATAGAAGTTAATATATCAGCTATCGATATGAATAATCGATTAGAAGTTTATAAATCAGAATATTCTATACAAGTTGGTGGACGCGAAGTACTAAATGATATACAACTTGAAAGCGGTGGAGTTTACAATATTATTGTAACAAAAGATACAACGGATTATGTTGTAATCATACTTCTTACTATCTTACTCCTTACTAATATTATAAATGCGAAAGTCTAGATGGATATTTGTTAGAGTTTGTAGCTTAAACGGCTAAACGGATCTGAAATTTGGCATGGATGCAGAGGATAGTCTGGAAGAACACATAGGCTACTCACTTTTGTTTTTTTTTTAATTCCACGCGGACGGAGTCGAGGGCGAAAGCTAGTAATATTATAAATGCGAAAGTTTCGATGGATGGATGTTTGTTAGAGTTTGTAGCCTAAACAGCTGAACGGATTTCGATGAAATTTTGATAGACGTAAGGGATAGTCTGGAAGAACACATAGGCTACTCACTTTTTTTATAATTCCACGCGGACGGAATCGCGGGCGAAAGCTAGTTACAAAATAATATAAAAGCATACTTGATCATTGTCATTAGCTACTCATGTTCGTATAAAAACAATGATTTCAGATGGCGAATGTAATATTGATCACGGAGCCAAATTCTATTTCAATATTTCTCCTTATACCACAAATCATATTTCTCTCAATAGCAGAAGTAAGTATCTTTTATAAATTACAATCATAATGCTATTATACCTCATACTTCTTAATAATATTATATTATGTACTCGAAAGTTTTGTATACGTATTGTGTACTTTAGTACAGATGTAGAACATAGTCACTCAACACATGAGATATGAAGTCGCGAGTTTTGCCCGTTGCTAGTTACACTATACATGGAAAATTTGGATGGATGGATGAATAGATGTTTGTTACTACATATCCTTAAAATGACTTAGCGGATCTTGGTGATTGAACATTAGTAGTCTGGAAAAATACATAAGTTATTTACTTATTTTTTTTTTATATTACGCTAATATAAAGTTTTAAAATGGCATTCTACGCCAGTTAAAGATCCTGATATTTCTCAGGTGATGTACGTAGTAACGGGTAGCGAGCTTGCGTTTCGGGAGGCGCCGGAAAATATGAAAGCGGTAATCGGCTCTATTTGGATTCTAATGCAAGCGTTTGGCAACATACTTATAATTATATTTACTCGTTTGTTGGTTTGCGTGCAAATGGTAAGCATATTTAAGATAGTTTCGGAATCTACAATATTTAATGGAATACAAATAATACGAGATTGAGAAGCAAAAGGTTAGCGTGGTATGGACATGTTATGCGACGAGACGATGGGGACATAAACCAGAAAGTGTTAAGAATGAATGTGGATGGCTACAAAGGAAGAGGAAGACCGAAGAAATTATGAATGGATTGTGTGAAAGAGGATATGCTTAAGAAGCGAGTGGATTCAGATATGACGGCTGATAGAAATGTATGGAAGAGTAGCACATACTGTGCCGACCCTCCGTAAGAGATAAGGGCAAGTTGGTGATGATGACAAATAATACGAGTAACTAAGTACTATATTATTTTTTTCTTGTTTCTTTTAATTCGTGGAATAGTTAAAGCTTTCTTCCATTACATTCCAATTTGATAAAAAAAGAATAATTTATTCAGAAACATAATACTTTGTATATAATACTTATGTAACTTTAATTGGATGTTTTTTATTTACTTTTTTTTACAGCAAACTCAATTTATTATGTACGCAGGCTTAATGTTTGTGTCAATAATAATATTCCATTACCAAAGTCGGAAATACAAGTTCGCGGAAAACGTTGAAGACGAAGAATTACTGGAAATGAAGGAACAATCACTATATTAAATATACTAATGAAATCAAATACAAATACAATGATACGTTCTGAATATATTTTAGATATATAGTATAAAAAAACGTGGAAATTGTGTGTTAAATATAGAAATCAAATCTATATGTATACATATAATAAAATTGGAGTGTCTGTCATGTCAAAAGAAAAATATGCAATGTCCATATTTCGGGAAGATGATGTATTTGCGTCGGTGATAACGAAAATCGCATTTATAAATTTTGTGTCTGTCTGCCTGTCTGTCTGTCCGCAAGCCGCGTTTCCTACGCGTAATCTCCGAAACGGCTGGGCTGATTTCGACCGGACTTTCACTGAAGGGTAGCTGACATACACGGGCATATTATAGGCTACCTTTTTTATCTTTATAATGCGTGGACGAGTCGCGGGCAACAGCTAGTATAATAAATCAATTGATTGAGTTTCAATCAATTGCAATCAAAGAAAATAATTACTTACGTGCGTAAGCCCATTCGTGTTGGATTTCAACACAATCTCGACAAAACAGGAAACTCGATCAATTGAGATAAGACATTTGATACATCTATACTATACT
Organism: Papilio memnon; assembly: GCA_003118335.3. Taxonomy (NCBI): domain Eukaryota; kingdom Metazoa; phylum Arthropoda; class Insecta; order Lepidoptera; family Papilionidae; genus Papilio; species Papilio memnon. The sequence goes on from LD688936.1 coordinate 2,945,259, forward strand.
GCAAAAGCGCCCCGTCTTTGTTCAACTAGATAGACAAATAAACAAGTTAATAATTGGATACTTGTGCTGATAATTTTAAATATAAATAATTTATTTGTATTTAAGTTCCCGTCATAAAAACAAAAAACATATTTTTTTTAATATCATAAGACATCAAGCGAAATAAATAAATAAAATGCAAATGGAAAAATGATTTATTTAAAATCCAAGAATCATGTAAACATGGAGGTAGACAAATATTGTTTATGGATACAACAGATTTTTCTTATTTTTTCTCCATTTCATTTTAATAATAGAACTATAGTTATAATCAAAATTGTGTTTTAATGATAGGCCTGTAGAGAATTTGGTAATGCTGTTGGAATTTTCCGGCGCATCAACATATTACATCGAAACGTATTGTCTATCGAGCTGATGGATGACGCGGACAATATCGACAATATGCAACAAGACGGAGAATTGCAGGCTCAATCCCGTTGGGAAATTCTACATTCATTTCCATACTCGAATTGCAAAATCGCGCTTCGCACATACTGCATGAACCATTCACAATCTATATTTGTCTATCTCCAATTTTGTATCTACTTATAATTTAACGATATTATGGATACTGCTCAATTCATTGAAATCGTAAGGAGAATAATTTCATCTCCATACTCGAACATATAATAATACAGGAGTCAATATATTTTATTTCATATTAACTTTTGTTCTTAATGTCGGGAAAAATGAACATTTTTTTGTTACTATATCTTACTAACATTATAAATGCGAAAGTTTACATTGATGAATGGATGTTTGTTAGAATTTGTAGCCTAAACTGCTGAACAGATATCCGAATGAAAATTTGGCATAACTGTAGAGGATAGCCTGGAAGAACATAGCTACTCACTTTTGTTTTGTTTTTTAGTTCCTTGCACATGGAGTCGCGAGCGAAAGCTAGTTCTACATAAAGTTTTCTATATTTTAGAGATTACAAGTAAAATTACACACAATAATCGCCGTTTATCATTGAAAGTACAAAATTAAAAGGTATGACAAGCTAACGGAATACTAATTCGCATAGAAAACAATGTTACCGGTTATAAAATTCAAATAAAACGACCGTTATCGTTTTATAGTCGCGATAAACCGGGAATAAGCAATTTCCTAAAGACTTAATGAGACGAGACTCCCCGAATTTATTATTGTTAGTAACTCCCGAGACTAAAGATTTGTTAAAGTCGAACAAACTTTTTAAGTTCTCCATTACTATGGTTCGTAGACGAATCTGTCCTATCCTAGAAAATAAAATTTCCTGATACGTGAAAATTGCTTTATTTCTTGTTTACTGAAAATGTCTTTATTAGACACCAATAACATAAATTTTATTAATCCTAATAAAACATGAAACCCGAGGTAACATTTTTTGCAACTATGCATTATGTTATGCAGAATTGTAATGAGAAACTATCAAATTACACGATCTAGTAACTTCAAAGTTGCAGTGAATTTATACCATATTAACATTAGAAAACTTTGTTTCAAATGCACTTTTAAAAGATTCCCTTGCGCACTTCACTGTTACTTGCCTAGGATTCCGTATAAAGTGCTTGGAGAGACGCCAAATGTTTACAATCTTGTGATAAGCTTTCTACAGATCACATAGATACTGCAAAAAAAATCTTCTTTTTTTTTTAATAAGGTGGCAAACGAGCAAGCGACCACCTAAATCCGCCGAAATGGCATAGCGACCGCTACCCATAGACATCTGCAAATGCAGATGCGTTGCCTACCCTAAATCGACGCAGGAGGAGACGCACATAAAGAGGATATTTCCCCTTCCTATGTATCTCCTCCACCGTCAGTTCCACTTTCCCATCCAATTCTTTACAATCATACGTAACTTCTTTGATATAGTTACTTTTACAATCAATATATTTTCGCGTTTTAATAATATATTTTCACATTTTTTAATAATATTATTTCTTATTTAAGTAGGTATACGAAAGTGTACTACTTATAACCCCTTATTCCATTTCTGCTTCAGAAAACCCTGCGCTTTTTACTCCCTTTTGTGCGCGACTGCGGAGGTTTTAATAAAAACAAAATAGCTCTTTGTTCTTTGGCAACACTTCGTTCTCGTTGAAACTAGAGTTTATTTCATTGTGTGGTTTTTTTTTATATACAATAAGGTGGCAAACGAGCACGCGGCCACCTGAATTCGCCGAAATGGCGAAGCGATCGCTGCCCATAGACATCCGCAAATGCAGATGCGTTGACTACCCTAAATCGACGGACGAGGAGACGCACATAAAGAGGATGATCCCCTTCCTATGCGTCTCCTCCACCGTCAGATCCACTTTCCCATCCAGTCCTTTCCTGTTTTTAGACACTGTCTCAATAAAATAATATTTAATGTTAATATCGTAATTATGACTAGTAATCCCGTATACTTGATACTTTTTTTTATTTCAAAACCAAAAAAATTCGACTAAGCTGTCAAATCAACCACGTTTATACTAACAGTTCTGAGTGATTTTTGAGACGTGCAATGTTTTCGACTTAATAAGGCTTTAATAAACTTTTAGAAACAAAGTCACAAAAAGAACTGTATCAACTTAAATTAAACTATTTTGGTTAGTTTTTTTTTTCATTTCACAAAAACTTAGACGTCCATTAAATGCAGTGGACATTTAAAAATGGAATGCTTGGCATCGGTCCAAACATTTGAACTGAGTTTAACAAAGCCATAGTATTTTTTAAAGTAAACGTCAATACACACTGGACAAAAGACAAAAAAAGTCCTTTGAAACTACGAAGAACAAATACAATTTCAAAATTTCTTTTCGTATAGAAGTTAAATTAAAATGTTTCTCTACCAAACTGCTTAAAGAACAAAGTACAAAGAATAGTGTAAGTACTTATTTTGCCAAACAATGAAAAAAACCTTAAATCCATTATTTACTTTAAATAAAAAGATCAAATATAATAATTTTATTTTGTTTAATTATATTTTAAAAACGCTATTTAAGAAAAGGTCTACAAGTTTTAAGAAAGGCTTTGGCTCCGTGCCAAACAATTTACAAACTAAGGTGAAATACTTTGTGTAACGAGGAAAAAATTGTACAAAAATATAGCTTCTTATCTTTTAAAACTCGTTATATCAAACTAGCAAGCGAAGCTTAATTCATTTTAAATTAAGTACAAATACTTACTGTTACATAGTGCATATTTTGTTTTTGTTGTCGCGGGGAATGCATTTACGCACTGCACCGTCCGTGCGGCGGGGGCAGCAGGGACAGTTTCGTGTGTGACTCCCGGCCTTATATTTCGGCCTGACTACCCACTAAACCCCGCGGTGTTCTCCTTCGCCCAACCGGGCCGTGGCATCTACGTTATTTTATCCACGACCCGGCTAGGGGGAGCCTCTTGGTAGGGGCTCGACACTACATAGTGCATATTTTAAATTATATTTAGTTATGTACTTGTGTATAAAATGTAACTTTTGATCTTACAACGAAGTAAGACCGGGCAAATTTGTTTATTCACCTTTAATTATTATTTTTAACGGTCATCATCGATTCTTGTTGAACACGAAGGGTTCGAGTCACGCAGCACAACCTACTCTTAAACTACGCATGCACCGGAGGACATAATATTATAAACAAGGGGATAATTAAATATATTGGTACTTACCAGCTCGATGCCCGTGTCACCTCCTCCAGGTGCCTGATCTCTGTCGGTGTCAATCGAGTCAAGTCTATAGGCGCCAGCAATGATGCCTGCAGATGCACCCGTATGCACAGTTATTGTTCCAAACGCGAAACCGAAATTCCAAGCGACCCCGTTCGCTAACAAAAATGACACGCCCGTTTTGTCTTTCGCGTTGTCAAGCAACCACATCCTTTTTTCACCTTTGAACTCGCACTTTTTGTAACCGGCCGACCCGCTTGGCTGCTTGCACACGACCATTTCTCCCACACATCTCTCCGCAATGCCCGCGCCCGACCGTACCGGAAAGGAATTCAGATCTACCCACTAGTGCGGGAGAATAAAAATGCGCCCGGTTACCCTCAATAACCCGGGCCGCGGAATTTAAACTATATGTATAATCTATATAATCTGTACCGTACAAGTGCAAATTTTTAAAAATTAAATTACCCATCTATTGACTCAAATGATCTGTACTTACTATTGTATTTAATTAAATTATGAGATTAAAAAAGAAATAGTGGTAAATAAAATATATGCGTAATAAATCAAGTGCGTAATTCACCCTACCGCTCAACAATACTAGAATCGACTACCCAGAAGCTGCAATTGGCAAGGCAATGCGGTATTTCCCACGAGAACTCTATGCAACACTTCTTGCATTTCAAATACGTAGTAGTTTCTTATCCATAATGTTGAATATGAATAAAAAAAAGAACAATAATTTGTCTTTTTGCTTGCATCCTAAATGTATTAAAGATAACTAAGTACATAGTAATGCGGTATAATTAAGCGATTCGTACGCTCCATTGAGTCCCTTCGCTGGATAGATAACAGACAGACAGGCGTCTATTTCTCGGATGAGTTTCCGATAATCGATGGGAAGGAGCACATCAGGCGTTTAGCAGACATTTACAGATCTCAAGTATTCCCTAATCATTAGGTAATGAGGTTATTAATGTTTGCCTGGTGGGTTTTTTCCTGACTAAAAGGGTAATGTTAAAATTCGCTATGTAAGTGGGTATTTATGTCACTTCTATTGTACTATCTTAAACTTCAGAGGCTTTAACAATTTTAACACGACGGTAGAGCTTCTGGGTTCTTAACTAAATCTTTAATCTTTCAGGTCTTAGATTCATTTTTACAAAACACTATCTGAACTAATCTCATGGTGAAAGCATGTTGTGCAATATTTATTTCACCCAAGTGAGTTCTAGGATAAATACCGAATAAGGTATTATATATTTAGTAATTCCTTGGTGTAGGTACGTGTTACAAGAACGCATTTACAGCGTGGACCACCAAAAAGGTCATGAATAATGTAATCTGATCTCTTCTTTCCTTTTAGGCTTCCGTAAGTTTATTTACATTTTATTGATTTGTCAAATCACTCTTTGTAAATAAGTAAATTCAGATGAACACCGGTGCATACCTTTCTCAATTTCTGCATTTCTTTTAGACGCTAATCAGGCATTCCTGTTGCAGGACCGCATTTAAATGGTATTATTGACACTTATTCTGTTCTGGTATAAACTCTATATTTCTATAAATTTGACAATATTATGAAATGACTAGCTTTCACCCCCGACTCTGTCGGCGTGGAATTAAAGAAAAAACAAAAGACAATAGCAAAAGCAACAAAAATAGTTCAGCCGTTTAGTCTACAAACTCTATCCATCCATCTAAACTTTCGCATTTATAATATTAGTAAGATGTACAATCAGAGGCGCTCTTATAGTCTTTCTATAGATAAATATACGAGTAGTTCTTAAATGTTTGTGTGTTTCGATTAATGAATTTACCGTCCCTTGCTCTCAACTAATATACACTAAACAACATTATGTCATAAACATCCGCGTATCTCAGGGGATTAACTCAAGATTGCTTCCTCTGTGCTCTTGTATCCAATTTATTTGTTATGTAGCTTTGTCATAGTGAACTAATTCAACTATCTATTATAATACTTTCTCAATAAATATTACTAACTTACTAATAACTAACTAATCTCATTCACGTGGAGTTTAAAGTACAGACTCTCGGCCTCTTTTAGTTGAGGACAAGTTTGAAAAAAAAGCGCGAAAGTTGTAGTTTATTTTTACATTAATTAAAGAACTATTTCCATACAAACTTTATTCCACTCTACTCTTATTTTTGTAAATTGTTCAGGTGTTAGAAGACGCTGACGTGATTGGGGAAGGCGCCCCATTCGTCTGTGACTTACGATGGCAATTTATAGATAATGGCAATTTCTTTCCATAATGTATAAGGGGTAAATTGCCATTATCGAAAATTTCTATTAGCATTTTCCGTAATATACTTTCAAGATTTTTGAATTTTCAGAACGCAATTTAAGCAAAAACTATGTGACTTTATATCAAGTGCTTTTGAATTTTACCATAGAATATGAAAACTTTTAACATCATTGTAATTGGTTTTGTAGATAAAATGAGAAACATTATTGTCATTAGAACGACCAACAGTAACCTGTATATCGTTAGACATTCATTTTATCTTCTGTACACCACAAAGTAGGTTAGCTATCATTAATTATGTTCAATTTGAATGCAAGCAAACGAAGTGGCCAGTCACGCTAATTATTCATTAAGCTTTCATTCTGTAACACCGCGCTCAACAAATAGGTACATTTACAATATATTTAGAGAATTCTTAATTCCTTTTACCGCTACCAAAGGGTCACGAAATAATGTACCAAAATACTCATGTATCTTTTTGTAGCCACAGATAAGAATATACAACAAAATACAGTGTTTCCTAAACGTACAGAAATGTGTTTGTCGTGTAAAAACGAAAATAATAACGTGATATAGGTTACGTTCGCGGTTGAAAGAAATTAATCATGTTGAATAAAATGTTTTCCTTGTAAAATTATAATTTATAATTATTTAATATCGTATTACATTTCGTGACAGTTTTAAATATGGGAGGATTATCCTCTCCCAGTGGTTATAACGAGTTTCACAACAGATCGGGACAATAAAACTTTCCAGTTTATTTAAGCTGGCCAACCGTCCAGCGTTGGACAGAATGGGGCAAAAACTCGGCGTATTACAAAGTATCACGCCTAGGTCTTGCCCAGATCTATAGTAGTGTTAAAACCATATAGTGTTACCAGTAACCAGATGATGTTATTCCAAAAAGTGTTCTCAAATTATAATTCTCGGACTATCGATCACATGATCTTTACGACTTAGTGTAAACAGTAAGCAAAGATTGTATATTTTAATTCGAACGACGTGGTTTAAACGTCTCTATTATATTTTACGACTCATTTTCTAACTGTTACGCTTGAATAAATCAAATGACATAAAACATTTACATCCTCATAAAATATGTAATATCGTTGAAAGTTGCTCTTTTTCAATCAAATAGTGGCATACATAAAGTCATATAAGCGTTAAAAATGTGTAATAAGACTGAGTACAAGGTCAGGGACATTTAAAAAAATTCAACACTATTAAGAAGGGGGACGCGCTATTAGTGGTTAGCGGGGTGACATCGTCAAAGATTGTGATGACGGCAGCATCTATGGTTTATAAACCTCAACATATTCTAGCGATGGAATCAAAAGTACATTTGTTATTTTAAACAAGTTTTTGGCATCGTTAAATTACTTTTTACGCCTAGATGGTCCATACACACGTGGCAGTGCCTGTATAAAATAATGTACAATATATCAACCTTTAAGCTGTTGGCGGTTTGCCACATGTGTGTTAATACTTATAATTGCATCATAGCTTATAGTGAAGGATGCGAATAATAAAACACTATTATAGTATGTATGATGCGGTGCTTTATAGGTTATATTCATTTTTTTTATTTATATAATTCTTTTTGCACAAAAATTACAACACATATACTTAAACTAAGCTACTACAAGATTTGCGAAGAGCAGCCTCATTGCTAGCAGTCTCCTACAGGCAACCCAGTGGGACAGGAGAAGCTAGACAAAATAGTATAAAACGCATTACTCCATCCCAGTATCACAAGCGACAATGCCATAAACGCTTTAATAATACAGCCTCCAAATTATATTTTATTAGAATGCCGTTAAAAACTATTCGTAACTCACTTGGCCAAAAACTTTGTATCAAATGCGAATAATTTAAATAAATTAAGAAGTATGAATTTTAAGTTTCTTTACAGGCACTGTTCAAGATGAACGTTTGAAACTAGATGTTTCATTCATTTATTTGTTTGATTGAATTAGTAAAATTGGCTTGTTTATAAGAGCATTGAAATGAAATATATTGTACTGATTTAATTTAAATCATTTTAAACAATGAATCAATAACAAAGTTGTAATTACTATAAGCATGATCAACGATTTTCTTCCGAAACGGAACGTTATATTATTTGAAAATGAACATCAAATCAACCGTCACTCAAACTGCTTTTAATTTTAGTAAAGTCAAGATTGTTATTATTTATTTGTGTGATTTGAGTAATTAGTGTGTAAAACAACAACCATGTACAAATATTGAAAATAATAAATTGAAATAAATTTTTAAACCTAATTGGTACAGTCCAGGTACGAAAAAAACCTTTGTTATGATCATAGAAATTACCAAATGTTCTACTAAAACTAAAACTAAATCCACCAAAACACTAAATTATATTCACTTGATTTCTTATAGCATAATAACTTTCCTATCAAATACTTTGTTCATTTTTAAACACACAAAATTGTTATTGGAAAATCGTGAACATCAACAGCAAATGTTATGCATTTAAACTAATAATATACTTAAGAGAAAATCTGTGAATGTCATCATTTCAGCTGAGAAACCATGCACAGATCAAGAATACCGTCTCCTGCACGCTCTGAGGGTGCTAAAGTAACACCAAGGAGACATCGGTTTAGATCGTCACGTAGTGTATCTTCGCCTGCTCGTTCCGATGTCTCTGTTAAGCTGTCATCCTTAATACAAATGCACGCAACGCAATCACCTCTACTATCACCACTCAGGACTCGTAGATCTGTGCTATCTGACAATACTGATATTGAAGTGCCAGGACGTAAGAAAAGTTTTATATTCACTTTATAATTTATTAATATTAATACTTATTAACTTAATCACTATTCTTTTTTTTTATTATTCTATGTTGTAAAATGGGGGATCTTTGTCCTTGGGAGGACATGATCACTATTCTTAAGTAAAATTCTTCACAAATAAGTAAAATCTATACATTAATGTTGAAATTACATAAATTTGAACTTAAAATTTAAAATTAAAAGCAGCTGAATGTCAACATTAAATATAAAGTTGACTACAAAGCCATCTAGATATATTCATAATTTGAATCGCTAAATAATTTTTAACATCAATTACAAAGGCCAAAGCTGGTGGAAAAGATTAGAGGAAAACTCAAGAGATGTGATGGAGGTTTTGGAAAGCAAAACAACAGAGCAAGCTGAAAATGTTGAGGAATATATTGAAGCCGATATTAAAAGGTAAATTTTAGCTTTTCAAAAAAACTTAAAAATCAAAAACAACCAAACTATACAGAATTAAATTTATCATCAAATCAAAAATCATTTATTGACACTACAATTAACTATATTTCTATTGAATTATGTAATCTCCTTTCATTAAGGAATCTGTACATAAAAGTAGTATTTACTATGTTAAACCTCTACATTCCTAAGCCAATGGAGAGAATTTGATTTAAAATTTGACAGAAAATTTAACAGTGGTAGAGCCCGCTGTAACATTTTAGCACGAATGGGTCGGCTCGCCCGGTGCAATACCACGACCACACAGAAGATAGGCGTGAAGTGGAAGCAATTCCGCGTTTCGTCTGATGAGTGTGGTGCCGGAGGCCCAATTTTAGTCCCTTTCCCGTTCCACCCTTTTCTTATAAGGAAAGGATTGGATGGGAAAGTGGATTTGACGGTGGAGGAGACGCATAGGAAGGGGAAATACCCTCTTAATGTGCGTCTCCTCCTCCGTCGATTTAGGGTAGTCAACGCATCTGCAATCGCGGATGTCTATGGGCAGCGGTCGCTTCGCCATTTCGGTGAATTTAGGTGGCCGCTTGTTCGTTTGCCACTTTATTGTATAAAAAAAAAAGACTACTCTGAGGTCGCCAATAGATAATAATGTACATATTATTTAACATTTTATAAAAGTTTTTGTGAAAACTATAACATTTGATGTTATTTACACTTTTGACATTGTAGCTTATGA
>LD688936.1:2955173-2969958 GCA_003118335.3 Papilio memnon
TATCTGAATCCACTCCCTTCTTAAGCATATCCTCTTTCACACAATCCATCCATACTTTCTTCGGTCTTCCTAACATACTATATTATTATTATTATTAATTTTAACTAGAACTTCTTAATCCTTTGCAGTCAGGAAAATGACTACACAGTGGACTTGCCCGAAAGCAGTGATGGTGAATCAATAAATAGTATAATACTACCACAAAGGAAGTTTTTTAGTCAAAAGCAAACTCAATCAAATAAATTATTTAATAAAATTATAGAAAACAGAGAAAACTTAACACATCGTAAAAGTAAAGCAAATACAGATAATACAATATTTGTTGGTAAAAAGAGTTTCTTTAGCAAAGGTACAGAAGAAAGAAGAAGCAGACCAACATTTCCACCAGGGTTACTAAATATGACTGATAAGACTCTAGTAAATAAAACTCAAGATATTACAAAGCATGAACAAGTTAGAAACCTTTTAGGCAACCGTGCAGGCACAAAACGCAAAAATATGTTTGCAGACTTTATTATGTCGGAAAGTGAAGATGAAATACCTGATATTCAACCAAACGTTTTTGGATTCACCAAAAGCAAACAACCACAGCGTAAAATGTCTTCACAGGGAACACGGAATTCACCAAGATCTAATGAAACTGATTTAGAATTTGATGATTGGCAACATTTACCATCATCAACAATGGTTGACAATGACTTTAGTAATATAGAGAGTTCTCCAGTAAAAAAACCAAGATTGAGTAAGCCTGATAGTGTTATAGAAGAAGTACGAGGAAATGTTAGAAACAAATTTGACAAAACAAAGCTAACACTAGTTATGTCTCACGGTTTGGAAGATGATAATGAATTTGATAAGCAAGATCCAAAAAATACACATGAAAAAACCCTTACGGAAATACCTGATATAGATACTGCGAAACCATTCATAGCAGAAATAATTCAAGTTGACAGTGATGATGACAACAATTTCACTTTAAGGTACGATAATGATGATAAAAATATGCAAGATGATGAAATGGACATAACTGTGAAAGAGCTTGAAAAAGACAAAACGAACAATAGTAAAAATATCAACACAACAGTAACTAATACAGAAACAGCATTAAAACCTCGGAACTCGCTAAAGGATATTGAACTAAATGTTAATAAAAGTGTTACAGTTGAATTGAGAGATGTGACTGATGGAACTAAAATAATGAATCAAGACCAAGACAAAAACGTCTCCGGGAAAGTACTTAAAACACATAAAGAACAACATGCAGCTATTAGTAGAGAAGAAGTAGTTGAAAAAGATGCGAATAAACACATTAACACTACAGTAAAGACAACAAATCAAGAAGACGCTTGTGATGAAATAGACAACCGTGAAATATACATTGAAAGGGAAAACACCAGTATTGACAAAGAAAAAATTAATTCTACTATTACGGCACAATTGCAAGATAAAGAACTATCTAAAAATAGAGAAAAAACACTAAACCAAGTCGAAATAAATAAAAGTATTGAAAATGTCAATAAACAACTCTCGGATGACATGGTTGATACGGAACTTCGTAAAGAAAAAACACATATACATATTAGTGATGAAGCAACTAATGATAAACATGCTGTAGAAGATGCTAAACTAAATGAATCCATGCTTGAAACCCCAATTTCTGCAATAGAAGAAAGAAATAAGACAAATTATGAAGAAAATCAAGAACTTGTTGAACATGACAAAGTAGACGATGTGAGTCCTGACAAGGAAATAAATGACAAAACAAACAGAAGTGGTAAAGAAGCTCAACAAATAGCAACTTCCGTGGATGAAAATATAGAGCAAGCAGATGGGGATAATATATACGACAATAATGAAAACGAAATGGTAGAATTAAATGAAAACAATCCAGAAGATAATGTAACGACAATTAAAAGTCTAACATCCGAAAAAGAACCTTCTTTGGATGAAAATATCCTGACAGACGATGAAGAAAGTAAGCATGAAGAGAATATTACGGAAGACAATGAAACGACAAACAAAAGTCATGAAGACTCTAATAAAATGACATCTGTTGAAGAAAATAATGTGACAGAGGATGCAGATAATGGAGAAGAAAATCAGGAAGATGATGAAATCGTGGCGGAAGAGAGTGAAATACATGATGAAACTAACGATGAAACAGATAAACAGGCTGGAATATCTTCAATGGATGCTAATATTGAGACTGATGATGAAAATCCTAAAGACAGTGATGAAGATATTGATGGAAACGATCCTGATGAAAATGAAATAACAGAAGAAAATGAGGAAATTGATAATGAACTTGAAATATCTTCTATAAATAAGAGCAATGAAACTGCAAATGAAGTAGACTATGAAAGTGATGAAGGAATCAGTGATCGAATCGGAATGCCTTCTATGAATATTGAAACTGATGAAGATAATAACGAGAATAATGAAGAAATGAGTGTAGAACAAGAAATAGAGAACGATAGTAATGCGAAAACTGATAACCTAGTAACACTTTCTAAAGGTAAGGAAACACTAATTGTTATTAAATCATATAAAATAACACCATTTAACATATTTAAAAAGTAAAGTATAGAATTTAGTTCACAATTTAAAGCATTCTAAAGTTAAGATCCTTCAAGAGTAAATAAAAGGCGATTGAACCGCCTTCAGGTAATGGTTTTTATATCCTCAGATCATAATTTATCTCGTATGTTTAAATAATGATTATATTTAGGTCGTATATATCTAAGCAACGTAACTGGAGAGTCCACACACTCGTACGTGGAAGAAGTGTCCGAGGCAGAGGATGCGCAGACGCGGCGGCTGGCGCTCGAGGAATATCTTATGAAGATCAAAAATGATAATATTGAGAAGAGACGGAAAATGGTAAGTTTTAAGTTTAAATTATTTATAATATGTTAAATATTTTTTTCCATTGTCCAGTTTTCTTCAGCCCTTTTTTTCGAACTTTATCTTATCTGTCTCGTAGCTGCTTCCCTAGACCTACCCTAGGTCATCGGCTGACGACGTCCATGGTGTTATTTTGTTTGGTGTCATGTTATTTTTTGCATACATTTTTTAATCGAAACTGAACCAATTTTTTTATTTAGTTTTAATCATTTGTTATCTCTTATATTACAGGAAGAAGAGGTCAGAAACTCGTTGAAAACATCAAAAGCATCTTTTAACAATTTCAAGACGCCCGCTCTCCCGAGACCACGAAAACCTCAGCAACGCACAGAAGTACCTCAACAAACGAAGACGAAATCAAAAAAGATGACATCTCTATTAGATTTGGAGAATTTACCTCCGGAGTTGTTGGACGACATGAAATACAAACCTCCGCGCAGATACCAGCCCAAGAGCGCCGCCTGGATCACCAAGAGGCTTTACAAATATCTTGAAGCTAAACTGGAACCCAAGTAAGTAGCACTTATATTATGCTATAGTAATTTGACAGAAAACAACATCTTTCTAATATTATAAATGCGAAAGTTTGTATGGATGGATGTTAGAGTTTGTAGCCTAAATGGCTGAACGGATCTCGGTGAAATTTGACAAAGACATAGAGGATAGTCTGGAAGAACACATAGGCTTTGTTTTTTTAATCCCACGCGGACGGAGTCGCGGGTGAAAGCTAGTTTATATATAATTATATTATGATCTAATTTAATGGAAATGAGAATATTTAAACATTTTGTGGATTTATTTTAGAAATAATAAATGAGGGATATAAGCAAATACGCTTCATTACAATTTTTTCAGTTCAAACTAGCCATTACAAATAGTACCTTATTACCAGTACAGTTTGGTATACCTATTGTAAAAAAAAAAAATTGTACCCCTCAAACCTGACTGTTTTTAATAAATCTGATTACAGCCTTTCTTCTTAAAAAAAAAATTTCCATTGATTTCAACTAAATCCAAAGACATTTAAAAAATATATAGACAAGGCATAGTTAGTTTTCACAGGTACTATGTAAGTTGTCAAGTTTAGGTCCACCTCATGTCTTGGTATTGACATGTAATGAAACATTTTACAAAATTTTATTATAATAAACTTCATCATCTATGCTAATATAATAAAGAGGAAAGATTTGTATTTTTGTATGTATTGAAATCACTCAAAAACTACTGGACCGATTTTAAAAATTCTTTCACCGTTAGAAAGGTAGTTTATCTGTGAGTAACATGGGCTATATTTTTAAATTTCACGCGGGCGAAGTCGCGAGCAACAGCTAGTTATAAAATAAATTAAACAAGGATGCAAAATGTCTCAATTGAAGTGCCTACATAATATATTTTTTAATATCTTTGACTACACACTACTTTTAAGAATTAGATTAATTTTCCTCAAGTAATAAGTAGGAACTGACTTTTTTATAATTGGTCTGTATGGTGATAGATACGACTACAAGGCGCGTGTGAAAGCGGAGAAGGTGGTAGAGACGTTGTACGAGTTCAGTACCACGCACTACGACTTCTACACGTTCCTGCGCGACTTCATGCCCAGAGAGATACGCGTTAAGGTCTCAACATATTTTAACAGTGGAAGTCCGCTTTAACATCTTCGCACGGTAGGGTCGGCACGCCCAATGTACCACGACCACAGAAAACAAGCGTGAAGTGGGAGCAATTCCGCGTAGTGTGATGAGTGTGGTGCCGGAGGTTTTACTTTTAGTCCTTTTCTCTTTCCACCCTTTTCTTAAGAAAGGATGGAAAAGGAAAGTGGATTTGACGGTGGAGACGCATAGGAATAGGAAGGGGAAATGTCCTCTTTACGTGCGTCTCCTCCGTCGATTAAGAGTAAATAACGCATCTGAAACTGCGGATGTCTATGGGCCGCGGTCGTTACGCCAATTCGGCGGATTCAGGTGCCCACCTTGTAATAAAATAAAAATCAATTAATGTCTTACTAGTTTAAATTATTTAAAATACAACAAATGACATTTTCACATCATCTGTCAAACATTAATTTATTTTTTGCACCTTTTTAATCTTAGTAATCTTACTAATTATAAATGCGAAAGTTTAGATGGATGGATGTTAGAGTTTGTAGCCTAAACTGCTGAACGGATCTTGATTAAATTTGGAATAGATATATAAGATAGTCTAGAAGAACACATAGACTACTTACTTTTGTGTTCTTTTAATTCTGGCGAAAGCTAGTTTAGGTGTCAAATCTATCTAGACCTTTTTTGCTTTATCTCTCTACATCAAGTAGATTAAATTGTTTTTTTGTATGTTGTTATTTCATCTATATTTTTTGTCCGCAGGTTGTACCGGATGTGGTAAATGAAATACCGTTACCAAAACATGGTGTGTTCTCTAATATTGTTTGATACATTATTGTTTGTGTGTAAGATATTTAAAATGTTGACTTAAAATGTACCATTAATAAATATTTAAGTTTTGATATAGTTTTTTTATTACGGAATTGGTTTCATAAAGGTGAAATAAATAAAACAATTTATATTACTTGATACTAGGACTTGTTTATTTTGAAAATAGTTGGATACAAATGTACACCTATGTTACAACGGAGCACCATACATATACTGAAATATAGCAATAAATGTTCATGACTGCAGTACAATTTACAAATCGTAGATAATCAAATATTATTTTCTAACAACTTGGTATATAAGAAAAATGGAATACAAATTGATTAATCGATTCTAAAGTTATAAATCGATTCTCCTATTTAACTTATTGGGAAATAGAAGAGATAATGTCGAATTCGAAACAATCAATGATTTTTTGACATCTTCCTAATACACTCAAACTGTGCAAGATTGAATCACATTATTAAATATGAAATAATATTAAGTTAACAACTGCAAAGCTTAGACTTTTGGGTATAAATGTATCATTTATAAAAATAAAGTTTTGCCTACAAATACACAGTTGGTTTGATCAGAACTGAGTGTATAAACTAAACTTAAGGCTGTATACTTCATAAAATGACGGCAAAAAAACATTAAACTGTATTTTTACTGTATCATAAATAATATGGATAGAAGTAAAAAAGGTGTCAACTTACAAATTAAGCTACTTAAAATATCTCCTATTAAACTTAACAATATCCTTTCAATTCTTTCTAATTATACAATTAACTCCATAATATGTAAAGGGTTGTAACGAATTTTGTTCACAATCGGTGCAAGAAACCAAAGCTTTGACTAGACTCAAATATTCAGCCCGAAATTATCAATAGTTACTAGGCTTTCTTCAAAATTGTTTATGAATTTTTTGAGCAAACTATTTTTTTTTTAGATTACATTTTCGTTGTGATTCAAAATGAGGGCAACAATTTGTTGATTTTGAACACACAAGAAATTTTGAACAACTGTGTTGCCACTATTGTGAAATATTCGTTTCAACCCTATAACATAAGGGCCATACACTTAATACATAAAAATAATAACTAATTTTGTGTAGTGCACAAAAGAATCAGTAAAAAAATAGTGTATAAACATGATTATAAGCTATTTAATAGATTTTGCGTAAATATTTATTAACGTGATTTAGCAAAAATAATACTGCTATAAATGCTGTACATAGACCTAATTTCGCTAGTACGAAACAAATATTGCAAAGAAGTGTGACAAAATTGTGACAAATTGTGACTAAAAGGTTGCTAAAAATATTAAAATTATGTCAAATATCGCAAAATAATATTTTAATCTGCAAATCATGAGTAAATGTTAAAAGGTTTTGTTTTGTAGTCACATGTTATTGTGTTTTGTTAAGGCACAATAAATCTGCTAATGTATCTAGCATAGGGATCGCATTGCTTTATTCAACTTTATATAAAAATATCAGCTTGCACGTGCCAGTTGCAGGCATGTGTAACCGCTAACTGGCATGCAAGTAGCCAGCACTATATATTTCGACAGCTAGGAGCATATAAGTTGAGGGATGGGCCGAAGGTACGATGCTAGAAACTGACTCACTTCGTACGGTCTCTTGAACATTTTACTGTCATGTGTACTTACGCTTTAAAGTTAATGAAAATTTGATGCGCATTAAAATGATTTTTGATAGAATATTATAAACGTGAATTTTTCATTACGTCACAAGAGTTTTTGGAATGTTTTTCCAACTGTCATTCACAAAAACACTTTTGTAATTCAACAGAGAACATTCCAGAATTACCGTGTCTTATACCGTTTGTCATAATATAGTGATAATTTCAAGCCAATTACATTAAAGGGTATGTCAAAACAGCCCACTACAAAATTGTACAAAAACGGGTTAAACGACTTTGGCACTACTAAGACACGACATTGAGGTTAGGAAGGTTCTCGAACTAGGAACGCACCTAGGAAACTAACCTTACCAATTTTATCATGGAAAGGTTATAACTATAGATATATAACCTATAGATGGGAGTATTTTAAACAAGATTGACATCTAATCTAAATTTAATTTTCGAAATACATGTACCTCAAAATGAATTTGGACTCCGGAGGCCTTTTATCTCATTTTTGCGTTCTGGATTAGATATCTATAGGTCACATATCTATAAATATAACCTTATAAGCTCATCGGCTATACATTTTAAACTATATACCGATATAATTATTATAATAATTGCAAATACATTAACTAACTCATTAAGCTCCTTACGAACTAACCTCTAAATGTTTATAAACCGTAAATAAATTAATCAACGTAAGCTAAATCCGAATAAAAAAATTATCACTTAATTTTTGACTAAGGCTGAGATTGATATTACATTCAGTCTTACTACTTTCCTACGAAATTTTCTACCACTTCCTACCAAATCTTTTTTTACATTTCAATGTTTTGCACATTTTTAACGAATGTTGCTTTCTGATTTTTTTTTAAACTACGTACAATTTGTTAATACATTTTACATATCAATCTCAGCCTATAATGGCAGTAGTCATATATAAAAGTAAGTACTAATAAAAGTATTTGAAAGTACTATTAAAAGCAAATGTATAAAAAAACATATCCTAATGTTATCTTATACAATTTCCTTTACGTTCATATTTAAATATGATCAAAGAAATAATTATTATGGAAGAAATTAACCACCCCCAGAATACAAATAACCAGAAGGCAATTTAAAAGGAGAGTAAATGTCGATAATAATGTGAAAAATAGTGCGTCTTATTTAATCTATACTTATACTTGAATGTAGTGTGAAAGAGTGGTTTTAGTCAAAAAATGGCCAAATACTACCCGTCCACAATAACTTGATACTACAAGAAACATTTCCCTTTTAAAGTTATGTTTCTAATTTTATATTTTTATAGCGAGTATTGAGATGTCAGGAGATGAATATGTCACTTTCCACTGGGGTGTCATGTTATTGTGGGCGCATAGTATATTGTGAGATGATCCCGACATTTCTAGTAGTTTGATTGGATTATTATATTATTTTTAGTTGAAAATTATTACAAAAATGTATTATTGTTCCCTAAATTCATAAAGTCGAACTTCACAATCTCACAACACATTTGATATTATTTTATGGATACAAAAATCGATATTAATTTTAAAAAAAAGGTTATACATATAATAAATTAAATTGCGAAACGGAATTACAAGATTGAATTGAAATCATTATTGTTTTAAATCTAAAAAAATAAAACTAAATCAATACTGACAACAAAAACCATTTCTCAATTTTTAAAAAACCATATAACAATTTAAAAATCATAATTAGAATCATATAATTTAAAATAAACCTACAAATCTTTTCACAAAAAAAAAATACATTGAAATAAATCAATTTAAAAAAAAATGTGATCAAAGTCAAGTCTTATTTTGCGTCATATAATCAAACATTACATACAAATCAAATTGTATACAGGACAATACATATTAGGAGTATATAATTACCTTGGGTTAGATTAACGTGGATGGCAGGGTAACAGTTCCACATAGTTGGCAGGGAAGAGACCAAACACCCCCCGAGGTCCCAGTCCCTGCCACCAGCCTGCGTCTATCTGCTCGATGTGCGTTATTATATCACCAGGGTCGAATGTTATTTCTGATTCGTCCGCTATAAAGTAAACGACATTGTTTTTATTATTTTTCTTCATCAGTCATTTAAGAATACTTATTTATAAGGATTATGAATCACTTAAACATCATTGGTTTAAACTTAAACTTGAACATTAATATGATTAAACGACATAACATACGATAGACAATCAAAATCTGCAGTCTTTCTTTCAAATTTACAAAGAAATAAGTTAAATGTATGTGAGTACATTTTGTCTGTGAGTACAAGTTGTCTGCGAGTACATTTTGTCTGTCTGTGACTAAATTTAGTCTGTCGTTTGTTGTCTGTTGTCTGTAAGTTAGTATATGTTGTCTGTAAATGAGTACATTTTATCTGTTTATATGTAAATTGTATCTATATATCAATACATTTTGTCTGTGAGTACATGTTGTCTGAATGTGCGCACACTTTGTCTATGTGTGTACCGACCTGCTTGGTAGTCGTAGAGCGCGCGCGCCGTGAGGCCGGGGTCATCGTCCAGGTCCTCGTATATGTTGCCCTCCTCCTCCAGACCCTCGGGGGACACGTCTGCATCATATAAAAACATCATAATCAAGTACTTTTTAAGAAAAAGGGACCCGGATTATTTATGTTGCTTATTTTTGTTTATTTTAATAATCTTACCATCTAGAGTTGTAGTTCCATTCTCTTTCTTGTAATGAACATTCTCAATGACAGTATTCTGTCTGGTGAGATCAGACCTCGCCTCAGCGTCCTTCGTGTACGGCGACCGCTTTATTGTACTGAACTTATTATCACTATCATCGTCGTCATTCTCATTGGAGCTGGAGTATGACGCGTCAAACATGTCATTTTCTAGAATATTCTGTTTAATCATCGGCTCACTCTGCTTCAACACTTCATCTTTGTACGTTTCGTATTCTGAGTAGTTAATTGCGCTGAAGGAGCTCGAGTTATCTGTGCTCGGACTGAGATCGACCGAAGGATCTATTATTGGTTCGTATTGTATTTGTGAAGGTCTTTCTAGACTCATTTTTATTTTATCTATGTTCTTCAATGGGCTGGTTTTGCTTTCGCTTTCATCGGGTTTCGGTTCTGCGAGTGTTTTTATGGGTGATTTGATGGGCGACGCGTGCGGTTGCGGCGACGTGTTCTGTGAGAAAGTGTTGATGCGCTGCGCGATCACTGAACTGCGCACTGGCTTCTCTGGTATCGAGTTTGATCTGAAATGAAATATGAATGGGTTATAAATTGTAGAATTTACTGTACATTAATGTTTTAAAGCATTAAAATACTCTAAATTATATTACTAAAATATAATAAAAACTAATATTAAAAGAAATAGAAGAGTTAACACTTTCAATGCTGCAAATCTCGCTTTGGCATATTAATAAAAATTGGTTGTTATAGATGTTTTTCCCCAATTATTCACCTTCAAAATTACATAGCGTGAAAATATATAGTCTATAGCCTGTTGTAAGCATATGGATTTTTATTAAAAAAAGAATTAACAAAGTGTTTTTACGTTTTATTATTATATATTAGTATAGATTAACACGATATCAAATATACATATAGGAAATAGGTAATGATTTAGTAGTACCTTGTAGACATCTGTCCCTGCGCCAAGTTCTGCTGGAAGAGTGCGCGCGCCGCCGCCGTGGACGCGCCGATCAGCCGCCGCGCCTCCGCCGACCGCTGCCTCCGCACCGCCTCCGCCTCCGCGCCCGCACCCGCCTCCACATCCGCCTCCGCGCCCGCAGACACACGCCTGCACACCAGACACTTTCTTATACTAACGGACGATTGCTAAAACGTATCTTAGACAATTCGCTACGTCCGCCTCCGCCTCCGCCTCCGCACTCATGACTAAGAGCCTCACTATAGGAGACTAAGGGCCTGTCCCACCACTGGCTGATAGAGGCACGGATAGTTTAAAAATGACGTCACTGTCAGATAAGGGAACAAAATCCGATATTTCCATCACATATTTTACACGATGGATTGTTGACACCTACAATGGCATAAAAAACAAAATATGACATGATAGCTACAGTACGAAAGAGTCTTGCAACACTTTCTTCACACTTTTTGGCATTAACAGGAGGGCGTTAGTGAGCTGTCATAATTTAGTTAGACTTATGCTCACAAGGTCAGATATCCTTGTCTGTCTATAAACGTAGCCTTATCATTTAAGCTGCTATTTAATTTCGTTGCAATATTGGGCCGAAATTGAACTATAAGCAAGAAATAACCTCACAGAATATTATGTACAACATAAATCTGCATCTTGTGGTATGTATCAAAAACTAATACTTATGTTTTTGTCTTTTTGCTATTATCTTTAAAAATAATTTGTATGTTTGCCATTTTTTAGGATAAAAAATTGTACACACTTTTGTTCTTCCGCTTTTGCTCTTCTTGCTGCTTCCAGTTCATCCCTTTTTCTTACTTCTTCTTCCGATTTTCTTTTCTCCTGAAATTTAAAAAAAAATCTATATTAATATTATTTCACGCTGAACCACCCAAGACCAGTTTTAAAATAAAATAAAGAGTTTTGATAACAATATTGGTACAGAATTAGACAGTAATTTAACAAACCTCCTCTCGTCTCCTTTTCTCAGCTTCAATTCGTTTTTTCTCCTCCTGTTCTTCTTTCAACCAGAACTGATCCCGTTCTTTAGAATTGATTTCTTGAACTGGAAAAAGATATGTTCAAATAATTAAACATTATACTTGCTGTATTAAAATAAAAACTTCTATATCTATGCCAAATTTCAGTGAGGTCTCTTAAGCCGTTCTGGAGATACACAGTAACCAATATACATCCATCCATCTAACTTTTCGCATTTACACAGTGGTAGAGCCCGCTTTAACATCTTAGCACGAATGGGTCGGCTCGCCCCCCGCAATACCACGACCGCACAGAAGACAGGCTTGAAGCGGGAGCAATTCCGCGTTTCGTCTGATGAGTGTGTTGCCGGAACCCAACTTTAGTCCCTTTCCCGTTCCGCCCTTTTCTTATAAGGAAAGGTTTGGATGGGAAAGTGGATTTGACGGTGGAGGAGACGCATAGGAAGGGGAAATATCCTCTTTATGTGCGTCTCCTCTTCCGTCGATTTAGGGTAGGCAACGCATGTGCAATTGCGGATGACTATGGGCAGTGGTCGCTTCGCCATTTCGGCGGATTTTGGTGGCCGCTTGCTGGTTTGCCACTTTATCGTATAAAAAAAAACAATATTAGTAAAAAGTAAGATAAGTAGGATATAAATAAAAAATATATCAATAAATATGACATGACATGGCGATGGCGAAAAAAGTTGAGGGTTCACAACAGAAGAAATGTAATTTTGTAAGACGTCCATAAGAGTGAAAGAGAACATCACTGGTATATAAAAGTGAAAGAGATGACCATATAAGTGTCACTGCATCATTCTAGGGCAGAAATACCTCTTCGCAAGCTTCGTTTTTTGCTTCTGATTTCGTCAAGTATCTGTTTGGAGACGATACGGTTGTAGTTTTGTGAGACTGACGTACGAGTGTTGGTCATGTCTCGATGTACTCCGAGGACGTTCGCACACCGACTGCAGCGCGTGTTTACATTACGTGTTGCGAACAATGCAAACAGTGTCGCGTCCGACGCATTGTTGTCACATTTGGTAAACAATACTTGTATGCGTTATAAAATTCTTATTGCATACCGATTCAATATTACAAGATATGACACGTGTTATATAGATAACTAACATTCACAGGCGACACCGTCTGCGTAGAATTAAAAAAAAGCAGCTTGTGTTCTTCCTGACTATCCTCTACTTTTATGCCAAATTTCATCTAGATCCGTTCAGCAGTTTAGGCTACAAACTCTAACTTCCATCCATCCATCCTTCTAAATTTTCGCATTTATAATAATAGTAAGATTTCTTATTTCGAACTTATTTCTTTTTATTACATTTATCAATGAGACATATAAAAAGAACTATAGTATAAATCTATTCCAACATCTCGATAGCTGACCTTGAGCTGGGCAATGCGCAGTGTTCTCCCCGCATTCCATTATTCCCCGATACTAAAAATGTATTAATATTCGAATACCTCTATACCTGGATTGACTTTCCTGTATGCAGTGCCGATAGGTCCACTTGGGGGCATCTCCTCCTGCCGACTACTCTTGAAGTTGAAAGCGGACCCTGCCTTAGCCAGCTTGTCGAGGATCATCTTCTCTTCGAGGTCGTCCTCGGTGCGCGCGTGCATCGTCAGGTGGAAGCCGGTGAACAGATGAGCCACGTGCTGCACGTGGTTCGCGCATGTGCCCTTACGTACTGTCGGCGCGCCTTCACCCTGTTAAGAATAACACCACTCAGTAACGTTCAATGTTTACTTAAGCAGTACGTTACGAACTGCACAAATAAATTTCTGTACACACAACTGGGAACTATACAGTTTAAGTGACAGTTAAAATTTTGGCTACACACAGGCCTAAGATATCTTAAACTGTATGTAATCAAACCGATAAGCATTTAACCAATGTTTTAACTGAAAAGGCACGGAAATTACGCGCTAGTGATTGACTAGCGGAAATTATAGCTACCACAACTACATGAAATTAGGTTTTTCAAATATTATCCGCAATTACCTTAATTACTGTGTATAAAATTTATCATACCTATATAAAATACTAACATTAGATAATATTAACTGGAATCCAATATAACATATTTTTAATACGATTTATAAATTGCATAATTTAGGAATAGAGGAATCTAACATCTAAGGAAATTGTAAACATATGACAAAGATAAACTGAAAAGAGATAAGTCGTAATATATCTTGATATCTGTTCATGTAATCTTACCTGCCAATTGATAAGCACATATTTGGATATAGTGCCGTCGGGTAGATCCACTTTGAGGAACGCGTACTGTATCTTGCCACTGTTGAAGTCATCTATCAGTTCAGTGAGGCCGCCGTCGCCTTTGGCCACGAACTTCAGATCGTTGGATAAACCATCGTAGCCGAAAAGAGCCCTAGAGGCACAACGTTTTTATACATTTCAAGGTCATCAACTTCACTAGATAACTATAGCTGTACGACTGTTTATATAATACAATATCCAATGCAGGCGTTGGGGTAGTTGGGCGTGTGAAAGCGACGCCCCAGGTCTGCTTATTACTCTCACATAACACTTAATCAAACCCTTTCTTAGTCATGGTAAAGAGGGTGTCATAGAAATCTCGCCCAGGGCCGTAGTAGACCTAGAACCGGCATAGACAATATCCCTTAGTGCAACTTTTTTTACAAGATTTATTGCTTGGTTTGAAACAGAAAATAAGGCGTTATAAAATCGGAAATCGCAATCTTAACATAATGACACATTATGACAACTGCATATTAATATATCCTATTTAACCAGAATGGTACCAAATTGGTATCAAAACAGGAAAGTGTGGGAGCAGGAGAAATTACCAACAGGAACTCTTAACAATGGGCTTCCACTATAGAAATATTCATACAAAGATATGTTGTTATACATTTTATTCTTAAAAGAAGAGAAACATATATTTCTGTAGCTATATTTCCACAGCGGGAACTCTAATAGACAATTTTTTCATACATATGCTTCCATTCTTTACAAAATTCACTTCCTTTACCCATCCTTCTATTCTATAAGCAAATATAAAAATAACTACTTGGTATCCATTATAAAACCTTATTGAATAGAGTGTAATCAAAAGGAATGAAGGGAGAATAGGTTACGCAAAGGGATCCTATTTATACCCTGACATT
>LD688936.1:2983191-2996720 GCA_003118335.3 Papilio memnon
TCACATTTTTGTATTATAGTTTTTTTTTTCAACATTCCAAGAGTATACTACTATACTTCTATATTGAGAATGTTTCATTTCATTCAAATTTTATAACTTGATGCCACAGTACAAAAAATGTATATAAATCGACATATTTCGTAAGCCCAAATGTTATAAATCTTAGAAATTTTAAGTACGAAATTTTCCTTAGATTTAAAAATAAAATTCCTTCATGTTATAGAATTTTTTATTATCATATAAATAGTTACAAAAATATTTTATTTCTAGTTGTTATTTAATAAAAAAACTAATTATTTTAACTCAATAATCGTAATACAATGTATTAATTTTAAAGAGAGTTGAATGCAAAAATTATTTTATATACCTAACCTTAAAACTAAAATTTGTCATGTTTTACACGACCTATTTTCTTATAAACATTTAAATAGATAAGTTTAGATATCTATAATTAATAAGGCACATACATAATGTTTTTAAAATATTGCACCAACATATTTGGAAGTTATTTAGTAATTAAATAATTCGATACTGGCAACATTAAGATATAGTCATGACACTGATGTTAGAGAATTTGTTATAAATAAAAATTATTTTAAAATCAACTATTGTTTGGTATTTCTACCATTTTACCATTTCTTTCATCAATGCCATCCACTATTGAATTTTTATCCTCTATCGGTGGTTCAGTATTCGGTTCAGTCTCACTGACTATAATTTTCTTGTCTGTGGCAAGCTCCAACATTAATGTTTCCAATTTCTGCGCTTTTCTCGTCTCATTGTGTGTGATCAACGCACACAAGTGTTCTGTAAGTAATTCTTTCTTCTCCTTTTCCTTCTGCAAATTTATTTTCGCTTGAAGAAATTCCTTTTCCACTTTCAAATATTGTTTTCTGGAAATTTAAACAATCTAGATTAAAAAAAGTCTATTATCGAAGAATTTGTAATTTTTCACTTATATTAAGTAATCACCTCAACCCGTAAAACCAGGGGAATTGCAAAGGTTTTGCTACGAATTTTGCTCTGCTCGAAGGACCAAAATTTGATTTCAGTAAAAAAGTGCAAGAAAGGTCTTTAGTTTATATTCAAGGTTATCCTAAATATTTATCTATACTTACTCTGCTTCAGAGTAACTTAAGCAGGCTTGATCAATCTTCTTTCGTAACAGAGCTACATCGTGCGAAAACTGTCCATCTAATACTTGTAATTCTTTTTTTATTTTCTCCAGCCGTAATACTTCCTCTTCTGTTTGTCGTGTCCTAAAATACAGATATGACAGAAGTCAAAAATCGTTTATAAAAGCAGATAAAAACCTGCGGTTTAACTAAAGATCGTTCGAATAAAATCTCACAAGAATCTCTTTAATTCGAAAGGCATTCCCGACTTTACAAAAACATGCCCAGATATTTTCTTCTTTTTTTTTGTATTCGATTATCGAAATTGGAACTTGCTACCGAAGATGTAACAATTCTTATGAAGCTATCCCGTAAAATCGGATGGAAAAACGTTTATTAAAAAAATCCCGTTATGTCTGTCACAAAAAACCGTATAACAATGAGTATAGTTTTAAAAAAAAAATTCAAAGCACTGAAATTATATAAAATTTAAATTTACCATATTGTTTTTGTGAGCAGATAATACCATTTGCTCATAGTAAACGTCGCACATACTTGAAACTGAACAGTTATCACAACACTGAAATCGACTATTTCGCTCGCCAAAACCAGCTCTGTGTCGCAACGTATTTTAAGATAGGCTGATAGTGAAAAGATAAAAATTGATACACTCGATGGCACTAATGGCGGAAGATTTAATAACTAACTATTTGCGATCACGATAAATTATATTGGAATTATTTGGTATTTTATAGCACTTCCGTTTCAATACATCAAACTACTATCAGTCTGGTAAACCAGGAATACACATGCCAGTAGAATGGAACAGTAGCTTGTATGCCACTTCAAGATACCTTAAGAAACAAAACATTTCAGTCAAGCTTCGTACCCCCTTCGAACCGTTCCTTAACTTGCATACCAGTCACAAAATATATATCGTATTAGCTAGTAGCATGCCAGTATCGTTTACACATGCCTGTATCAGTAATTTGCATTCACTGTGGAAATTTTTTTATTAATCATATTTCTATTACCTGTCAGCTAGTGCCTTTGCCAGCATCTCTTTCCTCTTCTTGTTCTGTTCTTCCATCAACTTCTGCTTCAATTGTAGTTCGTGCAGCTTTACCCTGTGCGCGGCCAGTTCATCCTCTGAATAATTATCCACACCTCTCACTATATCTGGTGTCACAATACTATCTGTTCTATCATTGTTCTCAATCTCCTCTCCTGATAAACTATTAGATTCTTCATTTTCACCATCTGTATCAATCTTCTTTACATCTTCTATCATTTCTTCTGTATCATCAATGTTACTAAAAGTATGTTCAGAAGGTGTTGTTGGTGTCTTTATGCTTAGTTTACATTTACTAAATTCAATACTGTCTATAACATCGTCTGAATCTTCTTTACGTAAAATAGGTGGTGTGATTTTTATTATTCCTTTTTTCGGTCTTGCACCAATTTTATCTATTTTACGAATGTTACTTAAATCAAAATCAGGATCTATTATATCTGTTAAAGAATTCATATTATTTATAATTGCAAAAAATATATGAAACCTTTGATAAAACATAAGTATGGCATAGATGGAAAATTTTCGACATAACTTAGCAGAATATCACTCTTTCGCTTTCGCCGAAATAGCGAAACAACAGCTGCCTATAGACATTTGAAAAGCACCTGTGTTGCCTACCTTTAATTTAAGGAGAGGACACACAGAAAGATGAACTTTTCCCTGTATATATTCCTATAGGTACTTCCTCTGTCAAATCCGCTCCTTCTTCCCTTATAAGAAAAAATAGGCTTTTGGCATAGATCATAAGACTAAATGCTGAATCACTTCAACTTGACACATGCCTTCTGTATGGTTGTGGTATTGCACTGGACAAGCCAACCAATTTTAGCAACATGTGTTGTTGCAGTTTACCACCAATAAAGTAGTTTTGCAGCTAATACCAATAGAATTTATTATGACCCAAAAACATTATACAGGTTCTCCATTAATCTTTTCTTACCATATTGCACAACAATATTGTTAGAGTAAAAAGTAAAATAAGTCACAATTAAAAAAAAATTGCATATTAAAAATGGTTTTGTGGATGAATATAGATAGAAAAAAAATTAAAATGAAATTTAGATACCATACACATGGCAGTAATAATTCTAATAACTGATAACCTATTTCAAATGAATATGCTATAATTTATTCAATTATCTTTAAAATGGCAACTTCCTGTGGAAACACATTGATAAAGAGCATATTTAAATCTAGTACTTATTCATTAATACTTATATTAAAACTAACCTTTACAGTTTGTCTAAACAAACTTTTTACTGAACTTTCTTTACCTGTATATAATATCTCATTGAAATATTGTCACTTAACTAAACTTTACACTTAACAAAAGTAAAAAAAAAAAATATATCTCTCATGATTTTATCAACCCATTGTTATTAAATTAATAATTTTAAAAGCAACATTTCAAAACTAAGACTAAAAAGAGTGTATGCTGTTGTGTATTTGAAAAACATAATAGAAATGAAGATATGACTAACTCTCATGATATTTATAATACGTGTGATGTTGATTTTTTTTCCGGTGACGTAAACATGAATTCAAGCATACATGTGCAAGAAAACAATACATCCAAAGAAAAAACATCTAATCTGTACTGTCTCATAAAAAAAAACTAACCCGGTTATAAACATATGTGGTAAGTTTCTCATGTAAATATAAAGTAATAAGATAATTGCATTTACCGCTGCTCTTGAAAGATTCCGCTGATTTGATTCGCTTTAAGTCTTCCTCACTAAAGCCTGTGAATGTTGACATTTTTAAACATTCACTTTAATTTTGTCGAGGTATTTTTATGCTGGTCTATACAAGAAACTACATTTAATAACAATTAAAAATAAATAAAACAGCTATAACTTGTTGCGAAAGTAGTTTACAGATCGTGGGACGATTGTTTTGTTGTTTGACAGCTATTATATGACAGTGACTGATTCCAAACGAGTAAAATCGTGACACGTTTAATGGAAAAGTTGGAAGAGATTTCAAGGAGCCCTGAAAACCAAAATTACTCGTGTTTTCTATGTTTTGTTTCGTTGTTCCTACTTCTTTTATTTTGAATTTTCTGGATTTTTAGATTCAGGAGTTACGTAGATCAGACCGCAGTCTGCTGCTGTCACTTGACTATCAAGATGGCACTGTCATTTATTTATGTTGTCATTTAGCTGTCAGCATAACACATGCTAGCCAAAAATGGCCAAAAAATAAGTGATTAAAATATTTTTTGAGTAGCTAATACTGGTTTAAAGTAATAGAAACAAAAGAGAATTAACCTTCTAAAAAGAAATTTTCATATTTAACAAATATGTGTACGTACTTTTATAATAAACTATCCTGTACTCTCCTGTTTGTCGCTTTATAATGCAGTTTGTGTTTCTTGCAGCTGAAATATTCAAGAAAGTGTGTGACGTTGATCCAAATAACAAAGACGCAGTCAAAGAAGTATTGACGTCTTTTTTCCAAAATATAGTCAAACATACAGAAATTAATTGCAATCAATGGTTGCGAGCATTAGAGGAAGTACTTAGCCGGTATTATAACCTATATAATCCTTACTATCCTTTATTATACAAGTCAATGCCTAGTTTACATAAAAAATTGTATAAATATCGTATATAAACCGACATTTCAAAACATACTTGGTTTATTCTAGCATCTTTATTCTTTTTTTATGAGATTTTGTGCGAGACTTCGTCCGCTCGGAACTGAAAAAAAAACTAGTAAGAAGCCTATGTGTTCTTCCAGACTATGTTCTACATCTGTGCCAAATGTTATAGAGGTCTGTTGAGCCGCGTTCGATATATATAGGAACAAAAATCCATCCATTCAAACTGTTTTTCTTCAAAATATTTATTGTATTAGTAAGATGTCTAATGTTGAACAATGATTTAACTATATTGATGTTTCCAGGTTCCCAAGATATTGTTCCATCCATAAGGCCACTATAGAAACACACCTTACTCATTTTCTAAGTAGCAGTAACTACAAAGATGTCATACAAGCAGCTAAATGTGCTCATGCTTTACAACAGGTAACAATGTACAATGAAATATTAAAGAACAATATGGTTAAAATTTAAAAAAATGAGTTACCACTCTAGTAAAATCTGTATACATACATTGTTTCCCTCTCATTTTAAATGTAATTTATTTTAACCTAATTGATTTAATTTTTACTGCTGACTGCCGTCACCAACTCTACATGGGACTTACCCAAGCATCTCTTTTTACTTGTGTCATAAGAATTTTACAGGTCCTCATTTATAAAAGGATTTGTTTCTAGGTATCATGGCCACAAGACAGAAGTGTCACAGCCAAGTCAGCCTGGCGGGATCAGATGACGCTCCTTTGTGATGCAGCAACTTCCCTTATTGATGCACTTTTCATTGACTCTCTTGACTTATACCAAAGGAGCAATAAAAAGGTTTGATAAATGACATCTATTGGCAATTCCTTTATGATATTTTTTGAATATCTTTGATTATAATGAAATGATTATCATTATTAGTAGTACAAATTTTCAACATATTAAGTAAAAACCTGTCCTTGTTGACACAGTATGTACTCTTCCATACATCTCTATTAGTCATCATACCAGAATTCTCTCCTTTCACTATAAAAAAATGTAACTCTTACAATTTCAGAAAAATACACAGAAGAAATCAAGTCCACCGCTTGCAGATGCTTTATCCAATATAAATTCCACCGCAACTGCGGGAACTGCAAACAAACAAATTTTATTACAAACTAGACTAAGAAACATATTTATTTTTATACAGGCTATGATTGTGTAAGTAATGATTATGATCAAGCAATAGACTGATTTATTAAGAAAAACAGCCTTAGGTCGCCCATTGCTGAGCGTAGGCCTCCCCCATCGATTGCCACGATGCCCGGTCCTGTGCCGCCCGCATCCAGTGCACTCCCGCAACCTTGACCAGGTCATCGGTCCATCTTGTGGGAGGCCTACCTACGCTGCGACGACCTCTTCGTGGCCGCCACTCCAGGACGACCTAAGGCTGTTAATGATGATGATTAAGAAAAAAAATGTATTTGTTTTCAATTCAAATAATTCAATATCATACAATTATTAGACGGGCGCACACCTTTAACTAAACTATCGCACAACTGCTGTGCGATTGTGGATTGTTTTGCAGCCTATTCAACTATTTAGTTGCACAACTAAAAATCGAGTAGTGTGTGCACTTCCATAGAAGCTCGTAGGAATCAAAGCGCGAGTAAACAGTTGTGCGATAGTTTAGTCAAAGGTGCGCGCTCTTAGTCTTGATTACAAGCAAATACTTCTATTCATGAAACGGTCACATTTTACGTAAACTTTAATTTTGTTACAGAGAGATTTATCCAGTTCCAAAGCCGATACAGCCACAGACTATATTAAATGTAATAGTTCGTTCACTAAGTGTTACTAGCGGAAAGAAATCTCAAGTCACCGATGTTGCTCCACTCAAAATTCAAGCTCTAAGAACACTAGACGCACTGAATGCTTGGTAAGAAATTGTTTTGTTTTTAATCTTATCATTACTTCAGGCATTCCAGTTAGTGTCACATGCCAGTAGTTTGCATGAGAGTGTGTCAGTTATTGGCACGCGATTGCGATATAGTTGACTTATACATAGTTATAACTTACCATATAACAGAGCAATAATTTGCTCCTTTCTTCTATATAAGTGAACAAATCGAATCCAAAGACATTTAAATAATATATAGACTAGGCATAGTGAACAAAATTTTTTCACCGGTACTTTCTCTGAAATAGTATCTCTATCAGTTGTCAAGTTCGGTATGATACCTTGTGTCCTTGTATTGACATGTATATAACTGTATAAGTCTACTATATGTCTAATTTATGGTGTTCATAGTTTTAGTTGTCACTTCTTAATTATTTCTTTTACATGAATGAATGGTAAATGTTTAATATTTTCCAGCCTTGGAGTAAATCTGATTCCATATTCGCCTCTAGTCTTCAGAATGATGATGCAAACATTTAGATGGACCTCGGATAACCAAACTGATGACTCAAGGTAAATATTTATATTATTTTATGTATATTGTATTGTATATTCTATACATGGGTTGTATAACAAATTATATGTGTGATATTAAATGGCTGTCAAAAAGGGAAACAAATTACGGGAGATAGATGAATGTGGATGACAAAAATGTGCCAACCCTACGTGTAAAATGAGGATGGGGCGATTTTTATCTTTTTTAATTGTTGTCATTTGTTACTGGAGAAGAACTAATTTAACTAATCTAAATACAAATTATTATTTATATAAAATTACATTGTTGATTGAACAATCAAGCCCAGTCTTAAAGACATGTTTCGACCAAACTATAATGTACACCTATGTGGCCATCGTTTGAATGGCAAACAACAACAAGAAGGAACTCATTCAAGCATTTTTTACCTAACAGTGTAGTCATAGCATGAAACAGGCTTCCGGGTGGTGTAGTGGCCCCAACAGTCAGCGCTTTTAAAAATAGACTAGATAAAGATAAAATCTTTTAGCTATACACACACGCATCAGTTAACTAACTGCTAGTGTGGCACCTAAAATCTATACTAATATAATAAAGCGTAAAACACACTACTTCGTGGCGTAGGATGTCGCCAATAACATAATATTTCTGAATAATTCTTTCTTTAATAAGAAGCCGTACACTTACGACACGCTTTAGCCTATATATTTTCACGCTATTAAACTTATGGGGGTAAATAAATTGGAAAAAGACCTTCATGTGGGAAAGGGACAATACAATAAAGGGAGAATTTGACAAATGTAAACAATAAAATAAAAATTTTATAGTTTCATGCGGATGAAGCCGCACGGTAACAGCTAGTTATAATAATAAAAAAAATCTTATTTGTATTGTGCATTTTACTTAGTTATAAGATGTTTGTAGACAAGTCCGCCTGCACACATACAGCAGTGTCGGGCTCTGGCTGAGCTCGGTGCGCGCCGGACACGTCTGGGAACACGAACTTACCACACATATCATTGATGATATCACCCCCGTCAGGAAAACCGTACAACTTACTGTAAGTTATTAAATATTAACTACCCTTGTTTTAAATGAAAATTTGGATAAATAGATGGTTGTAATAGATTGTTTGTATGTACTAGAACATATTCTAGTTCGTGGCTACCTACTTTCCTTTTAAATTCCGCGCGAACAATGTCGCGGGCAAAAGCTAGTCATCATCACCAGCTGATTACGAACTTCCCTACCGAGGCTCGGAGCTTACCTTAAATTAGGGTGACTAGGCCATAATTAACCAAACTGGTCCACTGCGGGTTCACTTCACACATATCTTTGAATTTCTTCACCGAAAAGATATTATTTAATAACTCGTTACGTCGAATGTAACGAGATCTCTTATATAAGAGCATATGCGTAACTCTTTTCGTAGCATATGTCATGATCTTTTAGGAGATGTAACTTATTTATTTATTCTTTTTGCACAAAGTTACCAAACATTTAAGTATGAGCTAAGACAAGAATTGCGCAAGGGCGGCCTTATTGCTTCTTCACATCAGAATATCTCTAAGAAAAATAATTAATTTCATTGAAATAGGTGACACATTCATTAAATTGCGCAGTTTTATAAGGCCTTATTTGTCAATACTAATATTATAAAGAGGAAAGATTTGGATGTTTGTATGTATTGAAATAACTCAAAAACTACTGGGCCAATTTAAAAATTCTTTCATCATTAGAAAGGTAAATTATCTGTGAGTAACATTGGCTATATTTTTAATTTAATTATTAATTTGACGCGGACGAAGTCGCGAGTAACAGCTAGTATAGTAATAATTGTGTTATAACATAGTAGTTATATGATGTTCCATTTAACAGATGACTGGAGAACAGCCTTTGAAAAATCTAAGTAAAAAAGCTCGTAGAAAACTCCAGAATCAAATGTTAAAAGAAAGCAAAATAGCTACGCACATTCCAGGAGAGAAAAATCAAGTTGTAGAGTAAGTTTTTTTCTATTAATAAAATATATTTTATAGTCTATTGTTACTTATGTTTCTTTTTTTGTAGATTTGAAGATAATAAACACGACATTGCAATGGCAGCTTTAGGGTGTGCGGAGATATTATTTTCCGTGTGTGGTGTATTTTTGAAACCAACTACACATAAAGTATGTAAATAAAATTCTAATGTATTTTCTGTATAAAAAGTAACATATTTTGATTATTCTCCATTTTGTTTTCGCAGTTATTTCAAGAACATTTAGTCCGTGAATGTTTTAATACTACTGTGTATTCGGATGATTATTTGCTAGCATTGCTGCGTACATTAGAAGCTTGCAGAAAGACCACCCCTTCTTCGGTGCCACCGCCCACACAGTACTGTCTGCAACTATACAGTACGCTGTCCAATAACCAATGTATTGAGGTAATTTTTATATATGCAAATACAGCCAGATCAATTGTAAAATCATCTATACTAATATAAAGAGTAAAGATTAGTATTTTTGTATTGATATATCAAAATCTATTGGGCCAATTTAACTAATTCTTTCACCATTAGAAAAATTTCACCTCGACGAATTCATGAGCAAAAGCTAGTTATATATAATGTATAGGACCCACAAATATCTTAACAATATTCAAATACATATGTTATTTGGAAAATTCATGTCTTTAGAAAAATACATAATATAATTTTTGGCTTTTCTTATTTATTGGTTTTCTATTTATTATTATAAAAAAATATGTTACGAATTCGCCTAGTGTTAGCAATAACAACTATAGATTCAATAATACGAACAGTAAAATCTATTAACCATTTCGTTGTTATTGTAGATAGCAAGATTCTGTTCGCAAGCATTACTGGATATAAGAATGCATTTACATTGCTCTCCGCCGTCACTCAACTATGCCGTAGAAGTGCCTAAAGAAAATCCAGTAGAAAAACCAAAGGGCATATCAGAAAGAAACAGAGAAGCGTTGAAAAAACTCCTTGGTGACAGGTATGCTTATATTAAAAAAACAAATCTTTTAGAATTTTTTTTCTTTTAATATCAGTAGATTTTTTATTAATTTACTAATATTTCCTTTAACCATCCCAACTGAGCTCTAGGCTTGTGCTAGGATATGATTCACGACAATAGTCGAATGGTTTCGAACCCTCTACCGCAAGAGCGGTAGTCCGTACCCCAAACCATTAGGCTATTGGCGCTTTAAATTTGTATTAATATTGCATTTCACATTAACAGAATGCCCGATGAAGATAATATTGAAGTTATAACAATTCATGATGAACCAACAAAGAAGAGACCACGATTAGATCAAGATAATATAAGTGTAAGCAGTGAATCGGTATGTTCAGTTGAAATAACTGACGATGCTAAAGATGATGTAACAGAAGTATCAGAAATTGAAAGAAATGAAGAAATTGCTATAGAAGTGACAAATGAAGATGAAAGTGAAGATGTGGATATGCAAGAAAAAGAAATTGAAGATCAAATAGTTGATTCGACCGAAAGACTATCAGATGAAGTAAACGAAATAGAAACTGAAAAAACAAGTATATATGACGTAAAGACGCAATTGGATACAAATATGTCAAATTATGACATTGAAGATGAGAACCAAGCATTGTCTATGGAAGTAGCTTACGACTTACCGACTGCAGTCGATAAAGTGAGGGTTCTAGATCCTATGGATGATGATAATCTACCGAGCACTAATGACACAGACGATGTTCAAATAACTTGTGGGCAAGCTGCCCTACCTTCGCAAGATAAGGAAATAGATAAACCAAAAGAAAGTGATGAAATTACTTCAATTGATAACAAAGAAGAAGAGATAATTACAGTACACGAATCAAACGAAAATCCTCTTGAAACGATCGATGATACAGTAACATCTAATAACAAAGTAGTTACTAATGAAGCAGAAACATCAGACGAAATGCTAACAAATGGGCTTGATAAAACTCATGGTGACATCAATGAAATGATAACCCAAGTTCCTGATAATGTAACAGATAAATTACCTAAACCTGACGGTATATCTGTAGAAGACATGATGGCTGATTTTGTAGATGAAGTAAATGATCAAACTGCGGAAGCTTAATAAATTACAATTAATTCTTTATTAGTACATATGTAAGCGTAATTAGATCTTGTCAATGAAGATATTTGTTATGATTAAAATAAAGCTTTTGTGCTATATGTTTTATATTCTTCATTCCTAATACAGTGTGGTTGTCAGGGCGGGAACACAAATGCGAGTATTTGGCACAACCGCATGTAAACTACTGGCTCGTGCCAGCTTTAGGCATGTGTAAACGCTAACTGGTATGCAAGTATTAAGCACGATATTTGACTTCGTGAAAGTTACAGGCATGCAAGTTGGGAGAGGAAAGACGCACACCGATACGTCTAATCTCGTGAACATTTTAGTGACAAGTGGATACGCATTATACCAGTAGCTGGTAAACCAGTCGCTACTTCGTTTTATTGCCATGGGTATTCCTTCCTTTACCTGTCTAACTCTTGTGTTATTTTATCGATTGAACATGGAGGTAAAGCCATAATGGTGGAGATATATGATTGACATAGAATTGAATTATATTCCTGATTCCGACATATTAATATAATTAGCATTCTTATAACAAATATAGCAGTTTTTAATTTTAATTGAATGTTGAAGTTTAGATGGTTTATGTTGATTTTTTTTAACTTAAAAAGATAGATTTGGTTGGACTAAAACCTAGTATCTAAAACCGTAAACTGCAAAGATCAACGTATTAAAAATTAAAACTATCAACGTCAGTTTGACATTTTCTTTTCATCATAATTTTGCTGTTTTTTTTATTAAAAATTTAGTGATATTATAATAAAAACCATGGTTACTGCGATTGGATTTGAGGGCAGTGCTAATAAGTTAGGCGTCGGTATCGTTAAAGATGGAAAAATACTTGCTAATTGCAGGCGTACATACATCACTCCGCCTGGAGAAGGTTAGTCGCAAATTACGATAAGTCTATTAAATCTATTGAAATATTAAATGCAATGAGTGGATTTTAACTTTAAACTTTAGATTGTTTTATATTGGATTGCTTATTTTTTTAAATAAATCGGTTTTAAGAGTTGAAGCAATATAACATATTTCCAATTCAAATACTCAAGAAAAAATCTTATTATTAAATAAGTTTGATACCAAAGTTCTTTATAAGCAGTTATCTAGCCTCTATACATTTCACAAATGTAAAAATAAATGTATAACCAACCAAAATTGATTATACAAAACAATTGTGTGGATAAAAAATTTAAAGCAGTATTTTCTTTTAAGGTTTTCTGCCTCGTGAGACTGCAGAACATCACCAGGAGAACATACATGCAGTAATGCGAGAGGCGTTTGCTGAGTCCGGTCTTTCGCCTCGTGACATTGATTTGGTGTGCTACACCAAGGGCCCAGGCATGGGTGCACCGTTACTGGTTTGTGCGATTGTAGCCCGTACCTGCTCTAAGATATGGAACAAGCCAATCATTGGAGTCAATCACTGCATTGGACGTATCCTTTTCAAACTAAACATACTATTAGTTGAAAGAGAATTTAAATTATTGTTTTTTCCTTAGACTTTTAGTTTCGGTCTTCAGTATTTTTATTTTTTCACTAAATGATATATATTTATTCCAGTCTCTTTTTTATACTTTATTGAGAATGCTAAGTTTAACAGGTTTTCTTCCAGCTTATAAAAGTCCCACAGTAACTCATTTCAAAAATGTTAAACAAGGAAACTCAAAAATCTTATAAGATAGGTCTATACCATTGTGAAAAAATGTTATTTCCTTAACTAATTAAATCTAGATATTGAAATGGGTCGTCTGATCACTAAAGCTAAGAACCCAACTGTGCTGTATGTGAGTGGGGGCAACACGCAGATCATTGCCTACTCGCGTCAGCGCTACAGAATCTTTGGGGAAACCATTGATATTGCTGTTGGCAACTGCTTGGACAGGTATTGGAAATTTATTTGACATGTGATATTTGCCAGCCTGGTTCACACTTGGCCAATACATTTGGTCAGTAGTACTCAATGACAGGACTGGCATTCAACTCGGATAATAATAATTTTTACAATCCAGTAGTTTTTGTGCCTATTCATTGCAATCAAACAAACACAGTTTTCCTCTTTATAATAATAGTATAGATATGACGAAAACTTTAAAATATGATATATTTCAGATTTGCCAGGGTGCTGAAATTGTCTAATGCACCCAGCCCCGGCTACAATATTGAGCAAGCTGCTAAAAAGGGAAAGAAGTATTTACACCTACCCTACAGTGTTAAAGGTAAG
>LD688936.1:2996780-3013618 GCA_003118335.3 Papilio memnon
ATCACGATGTTTTCCTTCACCGTAAGAACGTCGGGTAAATGATGTACATATGAAAATTCGAAAAATCGAAAATCACATTTGTACATGGCGGCGGGATTCGAACCCGAGACCTGTATATCGCAAGTCAAGTGCTTAAACCACTGAGCCACTGAGCCACTGACGGTCTAAATCAATCAATCAATTACTTAAATATTATCAACACACCTGTGGTTGAATACTGAAACTACATTTTATTATGTAACAGCATCTTCAATAAGATCACACTTAAAATCCAAATTCCATTTAAATTTTGACGTCTGTCAATTTGTAAGCGTATTTGACTATTAGTGCTACTGGTTCATCTGTCAAGTTCACTTTTATACAAAAAACCCCATAGGTATGGATGTGAGTTTCTCCGGCATCCTGTCATACATGGAAGATAAGATTGGTGAGCTGCTGAAGGAGTATACTCCTGAGGATTTGTGCTACTCGCTGCAGGAGACTGTCTTTGCGATGCTGGTCGAGATAACTGAGAGGGCTATGGCACACTGTGGCTCCGAGGAGGTTAGTACCTATTTATTTAGTTACTATCTTTTGCCTGCGATTTTGTACATGCAATTTAGAAAAAAATAGTAAGTAGCCTAAGTGTTCTTCCAGATTATGTTTTACTTCTGAATCTGTTCTGACCTGTTAAGCTATTTTGGAGATACATAGTAATATACATCCATCCATCCAGACTTTCGCATTTATAATTAGTAATGTGGGATGTGTGAGTGCGTGTTTCCGAACGAAGATGAGTGAGTGATTTGACTGATGTATGATAGACTGAAGTGAATGTAAGAAGAGATAGACGAGAAAGACGCGAAGAGATAGCCGTACGTTTTCTAAGAAGAATAAATTAAGTAAAAAAAATATATCTTGTAAAACTATGGTTATCGGCGAGAAATGAAGTGATTACAGAAGAAGATTATTTTATCGCCCCAACCGTACAGTAATATGATTTAGTGTTAAAATGTTGGTTTATTATTGTGATATTGAACCTTTCCCTTACTTACTTGCCATTGTGGTTGACTATGGCCTAGTCACCCTAACTTAGGGTAGGCTCAGAGCCACTCCGTAGGGACGTTTAGTGAGCTGGTGATGATGATGATGATGATGGTGGAAATGTAATATAGATTTTTTAAAAGTTAAATGTTTTTAATTCTTAATCAGATTGCTAGCTTTGAGTAGATTTAATTGATTTGTGTGTTTGTTTTACTCGTATGTGAACAAATTCTTTTAAAATCTAACAGCTTTACAAATAAACGCGGTATAAAGTTAAACTCAGGAATAAACTGAGTATAAGCAAAATTTGTACTATTTTTTTTTATTTGTATATATGTCTTAGGTTGTATAACAATAAAATATTTGGGAATAAAGTTTTTGGGAGTATAGTTAAGTTGAAGAATTTTGTATTCGCAACTTTTTTGTGTTTAATGATAGAAATTTCAGATCATTTATAGCCCATTTTAAATGATAATGTACTTCTTACTAATACTATAAATTCGAAAGTTTGGATGGATAGATGTTGTTGTTTGTAGCCTCAACTGCTTAACGGATCTCGATGATTTGGCACAGATGTAAATATAGTCTAGAAGAATATATGGTCTTGAAGAACTTGCTGAGTTATTAAGAGTCTCGGGCAAAAGTTAGTTCAGAATAATGATTACAATATCTGATATCTTCCAGGTACTTATTGTAGGTGGGGTAGGTTGTAACCTCCGTCTGCAGGAGATGATGGGTGTGATGTGCGCAGAGAGGGGAGCGAAAATA
This sequence comes from Papilio memnon, assembly GCA_003118335.3. NCBI lineage: Eukaryota > Metazoa > Arthropoda > Insecta > Lepidoptera > Papilionidae > Papilio > Papilio memnon. The sequence continues at coordinate 2,998,572 of LD688936.1, forward strand.
TTCGCTAGTGATGAGCGTTTCTGTATTGATAATGGAGTGATGATAGCCCATGCTGGAGCACTGGCTTATCAATCTGGAACTAAGCCTGAGTTTGAAGACTCCACTATCACGCAGCGGTACCGCACTGATGATGTACTGGTCACCTGGCGTGATGATTAAGTTGTCGGACACAGTTACAGCCTTATTCCACTAAATAACTAGTCGCGCGACAGCTGCACCAGTTGAACTGGTTTAAGGACAACTTTCATTGCTCCTAGAAAACTGTCGAGCACGATAAGTCGCATTAGTGGAAAATGGATCTTGTTTTAACATTTTAAATCTTGTCTTTTACACACCAGTGCTAGGTTTCTGAAATATTTCTGAATATAAAATCTTATAATGAATAGTTCTTTTGAAACAAGCCAGGCTTTACAAATTTGGATCACCCTTTTAAGTTGGTTTGACCATAAATACGAAATGACTGAAAAATCTGAAATCTCTCTGATTTTTATATATGTTCTAACTTACTGACTCTTTAAATATATCGACTGGTGTGTTACATACCTTTAGAGGTAACTACTTTCGACTTTAGATGCTGTCTCAAAGTTTCGTATTTGGTAAAATTAGCAGCTATATTATAGCTATAAGTATCTTTTTATAATTTTGTCTGCATACAATATGTTAGATGTTATAGTGTTTATTTTTTTTGTACTTCTACTATAAAATTCATGAATTTTAATCTATGTCTTTAGTATATAAGTATAACAGCAGGTCTGTGTAACAATAAGTCAACTTTCAAGTACATTTTTAGTAGTTACAAATATCCAAAGTATAGTCATTTATTAATAGGTTTTTTTACAAAAATTATACAAAAGTATATAAAATTACATTGAAATAATTTATGTACTATCAATTATGAATTTTATTAAAATTATTCCGTGACTTATTATCTTTGGCAATTACTTATAGAAAAATAAACAGCAGGTCTGTGTATTAATTAAGTCGGCATTTAATAGGTAACATAAGTTTCAACTCGAATTCAAAATTGGACATCGTTGACTATGGGTTTTGACAGCTCCGTTTAATTATCTTTGTCAAAACAGAGATAATTGCATCGCATTTGCAATTACGAATGCCTAGCAACGGTCGATTCGCTTTGTCGGCGAATTCAAGTGACCGCTCGTTTGCTTATATAAAAAAAATATGTCATAGCAGTCGAAACCTACAGTTACATTTCTCATGTGTAATCGAGTAATGTTTTAAACATAGATATATAACCTATAGATAGAGAGTCTAACACTGAAGAAATTTATTACAAGGAAAAGCCATTTTATTCGCATCTGTGCTTCAGATTAAGTACCTTTAGGTTATAAATCTATAGTTTTACATCGACTTCGTGTTTTATTTATCTACGAATGTAAACTGCAGGGTTATTTTTATTTGATTTAATTATTGTAGTGATTATTTTTAATATTGATATGTAATAAAAATAAAATTGAATAAAACTCGTTTTATTTTTTACCTGTGCCATTTTATATGCTACTAACTATTGCCCGCGTGGCATTAAAAAATGGGTAACCTATGTGTTCTTCCAGACTATCCTCTACATCTATACCAAATTTCATTGAAATCCCTTTAGCCGTTAGGGTTCAGACTCTAAAAAACATCCATCCATCTAAACTTTCGCATTTATAATATTAGTGTGATTGTAATTTAATGCTTATGCAATATTAAGGTCCCATACTGAATGCGGCGCTTACACATTTATCAATTTCGTAAAGAAATAAAAACCAAAAGTTAAAACAACCATTTTATTATTTGTTCAACACAATACAATAATACAACCAAATCCGTTTGATTTACACATTTTTGTAATAAGAGCTTGTATAGACAAAACACTTTTGCTTGCCAAAGATTAAAATCCCGGCAAATTCCTACATTTTTTACTTTAATTTTTTCTGGAATGTTCAAATATTAAAGATACAATTTGACAGAAAAGTAAGTAGTCCCTTAGCTACACAAGCCCTTATTCGAACTTAATAAATAAATTGCATTTAATTTCAAATAAATACAGTATTTCATATTAATATTTATTTCATTCTCCGTTATAAAAGTGACAGAACTTTACATAAAAACATAAATAATTAATATCAATTTCCTGATAATGTACTAAAACTTGATTACAGCCAGCAAGGGCTTATTATTTATTGCATTACGAACACTACAATTATAATTAAATAAATAGCATCCGAGTAAACTTAACAATACTATTTTTAAATACATTTAATTATCTAAGAAAAGCTTCGTACATTACTTTGGGTTTTCGACTTCTGTGACACATTACCATCCTGTTCATTCTCTTTTAAAAGAACAGAGACAACAATATGTCAAGTTAATGCAACATTTAACAGTGTTACCAGCGACATCTGTTGTACGAATGTGCAGCTCGCCTCACGCAATACCACAACCACACAAATGTCGAGAGGTAATTGCGTTTCGTCTGTTGTGTGTGTGTGCTGGAGGCCTAACTTTAATCTCCCTCTCACCCTTTTCATTAAGGAAAGGATGGGAAGGTGTGGATTTAAGGGAGGAGACGAATAGGAAGGGGAAATATCCTCCAACTGTGCGTCCCCTCCTCCGTCAATTAAAGGTAAGCAACGCATCTACATTTGCGGATGTATATGGGCAGTGGACACTTTGCTATTTCGGCGAATTCAGGTGGCCATTAGCTAGTATGCGTTTGCCACCTTATGATATAAAAAAATGTCACAGAATTCAAACCCCACAATTTAACTACACTTTAAAAAATTCACAAATCAGCTCTTGACTTACGCATATAAGTTATTGGACCAATGGATATTTGGTCAAATAAGTTATTTTTTACTATTATTTTAGAGGTATGTCTTTTACAAAATTTTACAAAAACCTTTTTTGCTATTATGTAGGCAAGATAAATAACAAGTAAAAAACTCCAATAAACTAATTTATTTCAATATCTGAATTTAATTAAATTACCTATTATTTTTGTTTCAATATTATATGTATGTAATTCTATAAAAAATTTCACTTGAAGAAATATTAACACAATCTGCAGTTTCTCAATTTTTAGCAGATTAACACAATTTTACATAAAAAAACGGATATATTAAAATTTGTGGTCATTTTCTATTTCACATTTGTACATTCAATATGATTAATTCAAGTAATTATTGACCTGCACATCAGTTAGGCATTTTGCTTGGGTGAAGTAGATTAGGTATCCAGCTCACAGATCAGCTTAATTTGTACCTGCATAGTTATTACGTGAGTTGCCATTCACCGGGAACTGAGTGGTTTGCCGGCTCCCATAGTTATAGTACATCATTGAGCAGTTCAAAGCTGATTTACACATGTCTATTGTAAATCGTCCATTTGGTTGTTGTATTTATTACATAATTAATTTAAATACCAATACAATGATGACTTTTATTATCATATGTTAATATTCTTAAAAACAAACAAAAAAAAACGTACATATGTAAACTTATTTTTTTTAATATTGTAATTCACAATGGAATATGTATTGCTTTTGTTATCAATATTTGTTTTTTTTTTAAATTTTGGTACTTTCATTTTATAAAATTTTGTAGAAAAATTTATGTTAGAACGTACGTAAGAACGTTAGAAAAATTTATACTTTTCGAATATTTTTTAAAACAATTTAGTTTATGATATTGTTTATTAAAATTATTGCTTTTATTGTTTAGTTCATAATTTTATGTCTTACATGACTCAGTTATTGTTCATATAAAATGTTGCTATGTAAATCATTGAAAATGTTTAAAAACTTTATTATATTTTTCAACATTCTGATGTTACTATTATACATATATTTATTTTTAAGATATTCAACTGTTATTTTATTAATATGGTAACATCTATTGCATTTTAGAGTATTTATTTGCAAAGTGTACTTATCTAATTTATTTTAACATCCCAATTTAATAAAACCTAGGCTAAGTTCCATTCATACTTTTTATTTTAATTAAAAAAATATTGCTCACACAAATAAATAAAATTTTATATGAACCACATCATAGATTATGCGATTGCAAAATTATCCATAGACTTGAAAAAAAAAATCTATGCCTACCTTCAACTTCTGAGATAAACAAAAAACAATAAACCATCACACACATCACTATCCTTGTTCTCACTTGGCAGGTTTCTTGGCTTATGTCCTCAGCTTATTAAACATTATTTTCATAATAAACTCTCATTCCCATGCAATCCTGTGTAGATAATTATCCATGTCACCTACAACAAAAATTCATTAGCAACCAAAAGTAGAGTCGGTGGCTTGTTGGTCTACAGGTCTTAGGTTCGAATCCCGACGCCATGTACCAATGTGATTTTCGATTTTTCGAATTTTCATATGTACATAATTTACCCGACGTCCTTACGGTGAAGGAAAACATCGTGATGCAACCTGCACATATCGGAGAATAAATTCAAAGATATGTGTGAAGTCAACCAACCCGCACTTGGCCAGCATGGTTGACTATGGCTTAGTCACCCTAACTTTAGGGTAGGCTCCGAGCCCCTCGGCGGGGACGTATAGTGAGCTGGTAACGATGAACCAAGAGTATACCCAGAAATGAACTATCCCTAGATAAACTAACTGTCGCCTGGGACTCAGTCTGAGCGGAATAAAAAAAACTTATTAGGGAGCCTGTGTTCTGCAGAGTATGTTCTACATTGGTACCAAATTTCACCATGATCCATTAAGACGTCTCGAAAACAGTCTTATTTCACACATCTTACACTTGCTTTTGATAATGAAAGTGCAAAGTTAAAATAAACCTTACTTAAATCTCATAAAGCGTAATACTGTTTGCAATAAAACCTACTCTATTTTACACCTGTCTGTATGAATGGACCTACAAACTTTTGATGCTTTGTCATGTCTTAAATTTTAAAATTTACTATGGAGATAGACTAAGTTTTACCAAAAATCCAGCAGAAGCTGTCATGAGACCTTCTTTAGTGATCTCCCACATACCACCATATTCTTCTTCATCAATGTTTTGGTAACAGTTAACATAGAAATATACCACACCCATATTCACAGCCACAAACCTGAAAATAATTACATATTAAAATCATTTAAAACGTGGATCTTTTAGATCTTAATTAAAAAGTAAAGCAATAGATACTCACAGTAGGAGTCCTATAAAACCCCTCAAAGGTATAAGTCCCCAACAGAGACCTAGAACTATCCCAATGGCTTGTCTCATCCAATAAATTACATCTAGAAACTCCTCCTAGAATAGTCAAAATTCATAAAGTAATGTGAATTATGAAAACCAAATTAATTCCTTTTATTTAACTTTTAAATTTAGTATCGACTCAAAATCATTTTACAATAAATTATAATTTTATTACAAAGGTACTGAGATTTTAAGTGAAGATGGCATTATTCAATTAAAAGTATGAGGAGATATTTAAATTTATTCTGATACTGTCGTACTAAAGTCATAAGTAATAAAAACAGTTGCCGCACCCTATCAAAATAATTGATTTAATGCGATAGAATTTAAAATTATCAAGTGTCCCGTGATCCAAACTAACCTTGTCGGGCCATTCTGTGTTGGAGGTAAATGCTCTTGCCCAAATAGACTCTGTTACTTTTCCCTTACTACCACCTTCTGATGTTTTATTCTTAGTCGACATATTTATTATATTGACTTCTTTCAGTTTATTTATTAAAATTCAATCGATGTAATATTTCGATTACCATACGTAACGTCAATATGAAATGTTACACGTCACTGTCAAATTTGACAACAACGTGTAACGTTTCATAATTACGCAACGCAGTGATTGAAGTAATGCCATGAAAATAAATAAAAAAATCTAAATTAATTATTCAATTTATTTTGTGTAACATTCACTTTAATATACCACTATTTATTAAATATTATTCTTAAGAAATTTACAAGTAGAGATTCACCAAAAGCCATTTTTTTCGCGGGGGAAATCTTAATAGATACTTTGTCCCCGGGTTGGCACATGCTTATGTAGGGTTATACTTACTAAACCCCATCGGTGGTCATCCTCTAGTGCTACTTGTGGGGCTCCGGGATCTCCATTCACCAAAGGCCTATTCGAGATAGTTACTTTAGTACTTTTTTTATGAATAAAGTAAAATTCACTGAATTAGACGTAAATTAAAGAGTAAAATAATTCGTTTTTTACCGTTTAATAACATCCACACCTATGATCCAAAGGGGTTGACAGATAATAAATTAAACCATAAATAAAAAAGCAAGATTTATTCTTAACAACTAAAATAAGGGGGCGATTCTATTCTTCAGGCGTTCTAGTCTTTCAGTTTCCATCTTCCGAGTGATGTCCCAACAATGTTTAGTCAATGTATCGTGACCATGGGACAGACTGACAAGTCTGGCCAACACAAGATGTCGGTGCAAGTCGTCGGCACTAAACGGATTGTCGGCATCCGTTTTACGCAATTCTATAAAATCATCTTCCACAAACTGTAAAAATAATAAAATCTTAATTATAAAAACTGATATCTAAAAGATTGACAGAACCATAGTAATGATATTAGTATGTCACTGACAGATAGTGGATGTCGTCAGATTATAATTTAACTAATTAAATATGATCTGAATAATATATTGATACTGATATTTCGTTGTTTCAAAATGACAGATATCGTTGCATTAAGAGTTAAACGCGCCTGATGATTCAGGTTTTTCTATCTCTTATTAGAATCCTCACCACAGCAACCGCTACCGTCATCGACAAAATGGCGAAAACCAATTAGGAACAAAATATGATTTAGGTAGAATATGGTTATAACTCGCCTTTAAATCTTCAGTGACAGTATATTTGACAAGTTTCAAATTGGTTAAATATTTTCTGATTATATTCATAATTTCTTCCTTCAAATAATATGTAGCTGCTTCCACTATCGCGTCAAATATCTCCAGAGACGACTCTTCGGGTATCAGAGGAATGTGATAATCGCTCTGAAAAATATTTGCGATTTATGATTAAAAAATTTATTGCAATCACTTTTTTATTTTAATGTTTAGGAGATATATACTAACATCCATCCATCCAAACTTTCGCAATATATTAGTAAGATATCTTACCGGCAACAAAGATTTTCCTTCGGACAGCAACAAAACTTGAATATCTGCATCAAATTCCATTTTATAATATTTAAAGTCGTATTCAACTTTCTGTGTAGTGATCATATTGCCCAATGCGGTTATGTTCCCAACTCCTGTCGAGTCCAGGCGACCTTGTTCCATTTTAGTCTCATCCAACACTAAGTGTGTGTGTTTACTTAGTTGTAGAATACCACTTGTTAACCTATTACAATCATAGTCTTTTCTGGAAAAAATAAGGTATTAAAATTAAAAAAATGTATACTTAATTTTTTCCCGATGAAATATTAATTTAAATATTAATTATTAATCTCTTAACTTCTGTTATTTTTATTTAGTATCAATTAAAAACGGTAATTGTGTAAACAGAGAAATTTCAAATCTCGTATGGCAGATATTCATTTTTTTTATTGATTTTGTAAAGATTATGAGATAAGTTAACTCTTAAATGTACGATTTTTCCTTTAACTCTCCGAAAAAATCATATTGAATGCAAGATCGGTATAAATAAATCGGTATAATAAATTAAAAATAATAAAAATATCTAGCATACAAAAAAAAATTTTTTTTTTCAACAGTTTGAATGTTGTTTTTATACAACAGTGCACATTTAAGGGTTAAATAACATTAGATAATGTTATATGAGTCATCATCATCATCTTCCTCCTTATCCTACACCCGTAGTGGCGCAACAGGTTTTTATCGTCTCATACGTCATCTCAGTCATTACTCCCTTTTTCATCATGTCACCTTTCACGCAATCCATCCATCTCTTAATAATAATTTAGATAATGTTATATGGTTATGGAAGGAAACCTTTACCACAAATATTTTTGAATTTACAGCTTATAGCAAAAAAAAAATCCTATTTCAATATATTTTTCCAATTAGATTCCACATAATGGTAAATTTTTAAACCATGAGTTTTTAAATTGTATGAATAAAATTGTATTATTATACTTACTTTGGTAATAAAGCCATAGTATTCAGATTATCAATTGTAAGAGGCAGATAGTAACTTTTGGTGACAAATTGTTTTACAATATCATACAATTGTCTGGCATAGTTTGGATATTTTTTAGTCGGCAAATTTGAGAGATTCAAACAAAACTGTCCAAGTGCAAGTGTATCTTGTCTTAGATATCTGTAAATAAGTACATTTAAAAACATTAATAGACATGAGAACCAAAAATATTATTAGAAAAGATTTAGTTCACAAGGTTATATGGTTTAAAATATTTTGCCTAGTTGAATTGCAAAATGCCATAGTTTATAATTGGTAGGTAACAATTTGTTGTTCTTATGTAATGTAAAATGCTGGTTTACTGTAAAATAAGTACTTACACAGATGCAATAAGGTGGCATATCAAATATTCAGCGGCCAATACGTCCCCAAACAGAAGTTCGGTTAATGCTTTTAAAAGATGCTCTCTTGCTGAACTCGCTTCTTCTAATACTTTTGCTACAATTTTAAATATATATTTTTTTTATTAATATTAAATCCATCGATCTAAACTGTCGCATGTATCTTAGTAAGATTATATTACTAGTTATGTACCGCGACTTCGTCCGCGCGGAATTAAAAAAAAACCTTATTTATCCTATGTGTTTGTCCAGACATCTACATTCATGATAAATTTCTTCAATAGCCTTTAAGTTGTGGAGATACGTAGTAACAAACATCCATACTAAGTAAGATACTAACTAACCTTGATCAAAATTTTCCGTTAACAATGGATTACAGTGGTCAAGTTTCTTCACAACAACAGCATGCAGCCGCGGAACTAAACTCGGTGGAGGATTGTGCGTGATTGTCTCCGCAGCTGTGTCACACTCGGGCTCCAAGAATGAGTTATTTTCCGGTTGAAATTCACCAGATAGAGATGGGTCAACAGATAAAAAGCCTATCACTTCTATCATATCGTTTAATTTGAGATTTTCTGATTCATCATATATCTAAAAGGGAATTCAATAAAATTATTTCTATTACAGCTGAGATGGTAAGGAAAACTTGTGTAAAGGAGCACAGGGATTTTTTGCTGGCTGACAGTCTGCTATTTGTATAAAGGTAGCATTTGACAATATTACAGCTTACAAAAGAGCTTGGCCCCAAGGAATTGGCAAAATTTGATAAACCTTATTTTATAAAACTTTGCTGATTAGGATGGGTCAGTTTAGTTTTTATAGCTGGCCTGTCACCAACCCTATTTGGGAAAAATAAATTAGGAATTTTAGGGAATTTAATAAAAGCTTTAGCACACAACTTTATCTGCATTGAATAAAAAATCTAGTAATATAGCTCATGTCATCTGGGATAGTGTAACTTTCTAAAGAATGTTATAGATCAGTTCAGTAGCTTGAAGCCAATGTAAACAATAAATTCTTTCCTCTTCATGTAGTATTCTTCATGTAAATTTTTACCTTAACAATACACGATTTACTAGGAACATCAGGTAATGGAAAGTTTAATAAATGCTCTCTGGACACCACATTATTTCCATCTTCAACTTTTTCCACAGTCTTAAGTTCCTTATTCCCACAAATATTATCCGCAATTTCCATAGCCTCAGGATCTTCTTCAGTCTCATCATAGCTTCTTTTCAATTTTGTATTTGTTAAGCTGAGTCTTTTTGTGGTATTAGGTTGGTCGTTTAAATGCTTCAAATGGTTTTTACTATTCTCTATTTCTTGTGCCCATTCACTCAGACCAGGTAGAGAAACAACCACCATAGCTTGCCTTTGTGCACTTTTTAAGTTTTCAGTATAATTAATTTTTTCATTCTCCTGCAATTAAATTTATTAATTTGTAAAATATAGTTTATACTAAATTTGAACCCACATAATTGGTAGTTGAAATTGACATTTGAGATGAACAATAGACTTTAACATACCAGTATATGAGCTGTATCACAATATTTTCCGGATTTTACTTTGACTTCATTGGTATTAGTATTGTAAACTTCAAATTTCTCAAAATAAAACTCAGGATTATGCATATCCTGGACCATACCTCGAAAACGAACCAGTCTACCATCAGACAAGTTGTGCGAAGCATTTGAATTCAATAGAGGTATCTGAAAGGTTACATGGAGGTCAAACATAGGAAACATTATTTCATTTAGAGAATTAGATTATAAATAATACGAATCGATCAATACCTGATACCAATTAGTGAGTTTTGATAATCTATTTTTCCAATTTTCTTCATTAGCCAGCCACAAATCGGGCGTAACGGAGTCAAAGTCATACGAAAATTCATGCATTTTTGTTTGGTATATTCAAATTCATTAATATTCAATAAAGACAAACGTGTAAACGCTAACAATTAAAAGAGTTTAGATTAATAACGTAAAATAAAAAACTAGTTAGTAATAAAATAAATTATTTATAAAAACACAGATGTACTAAGTTATATTCACATTCACACAACAATTTGACAGCCCGCGAAAAACATGTCATGAACAAAGAGTATGTAACTACTTCGTTCGTCCTGAAGTACATAAAATTGGCTCCTACATACTCTCAGATGATAGTCAAATGATTTGCATAAAAAGTAAATAAAACGCAGTGTTTAAGTTAAGCGAAAGACTAAAAAAAAATGGTGTTCACAATTGGAGAAAAATAAATGATTAAGATAAGATAATTTGTTCAAAACCTTTATGTTTTGGCAACATTGTTTGACAGTGTCAAAAAAAGAAAGAAGCTTCCGTAACAGTATTAGACATTTTCATAAATATTGCAAATTAATATCGTATAAGCTTGAAATAACTATTTTGTTTAAAGATTGTTTGCACGAAGACATTATCATTCTGGTAAGCGTTAATTTTTAAGGCTTGGGTTTGAATGTTGTGTGGACGAAGGTATGTCACTATTGATTTAGATCGAAAAACTAATGTACATTTTCTTATAGGATTCCCAAAAGAGGACTTATTTGGACATCTACAAGATGGATTTGGCGGAGACAATGAAGAATGTGTTAGCAAAAAGCACTGGTAGTGCTAGCAGTGCGGCGAGCTCCTCCGGAGCCGCAACGCCGCACGGTGCCGAGGGATACGTCACTGAGAAGCTGTACATGCTTCTGCAGTTGTATTTGCAAAATAAAGGCTGGAGTCCCAGTATAGAGCTGTTGCAATGTTTCAGTGACCTCAAAGAATCCTCTATGTTGCCCAGTGCTGCTTATTTACAGTAAGTATTATTTATACCTTGAATCTTATGCTTCCTCCCGTAAGAATATAAAACTATCAATCTACAGAACAATATAAATATTATTTTGACTTCAGATAAAAATACATTGGAATAAAGTCATTGAGATATTTTTCATGTCTAATTACAGGATGATGGCATCTAGAGTTGGACTCGATACACAAGGAAGACTGATACTGCGTGAAAATGGAAAAATAATTTTACCATATGAGCATTTTGCTAATGCAGTTATGTTGAAGCATATGAACGGTCCTCATGGACTACATCTAGGTTTGGAAGCCACAGTAAGGGCGGTGAGTGATTTACTTCTTTACATTAATAAGTTATTTACTAATTGTGTATATTCTTTTAACATTATATATAGAAAAACCGTAGAAACGCTTAAGTGGCTATGATCCAATGAGGCTAGCATTTGAAAATCATTTTGCTAACATAAAACGTTCATCAGATATTTTATATTTATAGGTGGTTGAATCATACACAATAGGAAGGGAACAATTTGGAATGGAGAAAGAATTTATAATAGAGGTGGTGCAGAATTGTCCGAACCCTGCATGTCGGTATTACAAGAATCAATTGGAGATGACACAGAAATCAATTCAACAACATTTATCTCAGCAGCCAACATATATTCCAGGTATAAAATATAACTAGAGTTATTAATTGGTTTATAATAATTAAATCTATTTATTTTAGGCATTCACAGGTATTCAGATATATTATGTCCCTAAATGTTGTGCTTTGTGATTAACAATTCATCTCCTATTTAACTTGTATATCCATGGGAGCTTCTCATTTAATGGGTTGGGTACATATTATACTGTAATATTTAAACAATGAGATGATTAAGCAATATAAAATATTGGTATTTGGTGTAAAATTTGTAGATAAAAGAATTTAATATGGAGCACAGATGTGCGACAAAATAATGCTTATGAATCATGCATGCAAATGACATTTTTAAAATGGCCCCCCATTTAGGCATCACATTTGTATGAAACATTCCATTATAAAAACAATATTAAAAATATTATATGGTGATTGGGATGTTTGGGCGTAGAGGCGGGCAGTTCGAGCCTGTCCGACAGCCAGGCAGTGGAGCGACTGCTGCGCGGCTCGTTGCCGCAGGACTACCAGCTGCCGCTCGGGCCGCACCTCGCTGCCCTCAGTGAGTTCACATCACACCCAAAGACATTAAGAAATACATAGACTAGACATAGGGAACAACATTTTTTCACTGGTAATTTCATTGAAAGGTACTATAGGTATACTTGCATTACACTAATGACACACAAGGGTGTCGCAATTTGTTATGGGATCTAGTACAGTAGTTGGCAGATATCAGACACAAGGGTGAGGATACTTCGTAGCGCAACTATCACTGGGCTGCCAAGATATTTAAAAAGAACTGTGAAGATTCTTTTTCGTATTACAAAGAGAATGGTAATCAACAGATGGTCCAGTTTAATAATATACTGAACTGACAAGTACCTTATTTATGTGGATTGTAGACATTTTAGTATTTCAGAGTAGTTAATAAATGTTTTTTACATTCTTTTGATTATGTATGGGGCTCTTGCCCCCCTTCGCCCGATTGTGGCGACGCCTTCTACGCCATTCATGCACCGCTTGTATTATGAGGTTAGAATGATAGACAACAGTGGTAGAGCCCGCTTAAACATCTTAGCACGAATGGGTCGGCTCGCCCGGTGCAATACCACGACCACACAGAAGACAGGCGTGAAGCGGGCGCAATTTCGCGTTTTGTCTGATGAGTGTGGTCCTGGAGGCCCAACTTTAGTCCCTTTTTTCCCACCCTTTTTCTCATAAGAGTAGGATGGAAAGGGAACGTGCATTTGACGGTAGAGGAGACGCATAGGAAGGGGAAATATCCTCTTTATGTGCGTCTCCTCCTCCATCGATATAGGGTAGGCAACGCATCCGCTATCGCTAATGTCTATGAGCAGCGGTCGCTTCGCCATTTTTGTGGATTCAGGTGGCCGCTGGCTCCTTTGCCACCTTATAATATAAAAAAAGACAGTAAGACAGTGCCACAAACATAAAATAATAAATTATTCACAATTTATTATTTTGTAAATTCTAAGTTTTAACAGCATGCCATTGTCTCTGTGTTTTTAGCCACTCGCTTGCGATGTTGTCATATATTAAAAATATATTTATCTCCTTTATTTTGATTACATCAATAGTGTCTAAAATTGCACAATATATTTATATATATTATTTATTTATGTAAATAATATTATTTGCATATGTGATGATATTTTCATAATGATGTTTTGGCTTTTTATTTGCTTTAATTGCACTAACATTATAAATACGTGACTACATAAACGAATAAAGCATGATTAACATTAATTGTATTATTAATGTATGTTTAAAATTCATAGTGTATCTAACGCTTTTTTTTCTTAGTAATTCTGAGTTCTATATTTGTCATTCAAGTAATAAATATGTGAAGACAAATATACTGCTTTATGTATTAATAGTGCTTGAGGTGTCCTCGTATGTACAGTTGAGGAAATCTGTGGTGTTCCTGTTACAGAATGAACCTTGTTCCTGGAAACCAAACGAACTCCGCTCTTACAAATAACCAATTAGGTAGAAGTGGGTTGCGCAAACGGCGGTATACTAGAGACAATAAGCTGTGTACCATTCTCTGATCGATTTTTTTTCGTACAGAAACATTTAAGAGCTGCGTCCTATTGGTCAATGTACCGCGTGGTCTCAATGTGTACAGGACGTTCAAACGACTGTAGCTTTAAACCCTTAATTTGACGGGAGTTTTTGGTAGCAAAAAAATGTTACCAACACACTAACATCAAAAACACGTATTTTTCTCTAAACTAGTATTTTTTATTTAGTTATTCGTCACATTGGAAATTATTGAATCGAGAGTTGAGGTGGAACACCGCCTGATTCCCTGATTGTACACAGTTTTTGGAGTAAATGATTAAATTTTCGTGAGTGTAGTTGTTAAGTAGCGTATGGTGTGTGCAGGTGGTCTGACAGGTGAGAAGTCAGAGCGGCGGTCGCAGGAGAAGTTGTCGCAGCACCAGCAGCTGCTGTTGCACCAGGGCCGCTCGCTGCACGACAAGTACAGTCACACGCAGCGCTCCTCCGCCTCCTCGCAGTCCAGTCTCGACACCAAGGCCAAACATCATTACTCCGATGAACATAAACTTACTGATTTCCTAAGGTGAGTTACATATTGCTACAATCTATTGAACTCTACAGCGTTATATTGCCATCTCTTTCATTCTTTCTGATAAAACAGAGACGATATGCATACAGGTGTTAGATTAATACATGTTTTAAAGTTACTGCTTTCAGTATAAGTACTTTATTATTTACTAGTTGTTGCTCGCGACGAAAAATGGTATAACCTATAACCTATGTTACTCACTGATACCGAAGTTTGGTAAAAGAATTTTTGAAATCGGCCCAGTAGTTTCTGAGTTGTTTCTCAGGAGGAGGGGAAAGGTTTGTCCTTTCCTCTTTATAATAGTAGTTCGCAAACCTACGCATTTGTTTCAACAACCATGATTTGTCAAAAACGACTACTTTATTCACACACAAAGTAGTTGAGGGCTACTTAAGCAGTCTCTTAGTTTAGATTTCTGCACCAGGGCGAACTTGGAGAGCCTGGAGGGTCTGTCGGGTGCGGGG
>LD688936.1:3018531-3060489 GCA_003118335.3 Papilio memnon
GGGAATTCACAGTACAATCTTTTATTAGTTATTTTGGATACATCTCAGTGAAATGAACAGTTCTTGCTTCTTGACCGACCAAAAGGTGGTACTCAATTCGTCTGTATTTTTTTATATTTACTGTACACTTGTGATAGAAATTCGCTTTCGTTTTTTTATACTTTAGATTGGATTAACTTTGTTTTGACTGCAAAAATGAGTATTTACGTTTATACAGTAAGGAAATTATTTGTATGTATAATGGTTGGCCTTGCCTTGTAATTTATTTTTGCCGAAATTATATTTAACTTTAAAAAAGTATAGTGACTTGAAAACAGTGCTTAGAGTAAATAAATATATTCAAAACTTTATATTTGTTTTATTGACTTCATCCCGTAAATTATAAGAAAACAGCGTATTTTTCATTATTTTTTTTTTAAAGAATTATTTTAAAAATGTTTCGGTAATGTTTTTTTTTAGCAGATAAATTTTGCGAAACAAATCCTTTTTTGGTTAGATTTTAACTTCATCTATTGTCATTTACCATTTATTATTTTTTTGAATAATTTGTTAGATTTATTAAAAAATGGTGTCATGAAAAAAAAACGAAAATTTTAATCACGTTTTATTTACATACAAATAGTATACAAATTCTAAAATACAATCTTAAGGAAAGTTAAAATTAAAACATTTTGTTTTCCTAAAAATTACATCATACATATTTAAGATATTTCATATAAGTTCTTTTAATAGATAAAATAAACATTTTATTAACATAAATGAGGGGGCAGTGAATAAGCGGACATCGAAATACACAAGTTATAAATATTTTATAACAACTCAACTTGATTAACTTAGATCAAGTTACAAATAAGATAGTTATCTTGTAGTCTTATTTGACGCAACATTCTTTAAAATTCTGTTATTTTCCATTTTTCGGACATTTACAGAAATGTACAGGTTACTTGCATTCATACAAAAAAATAGACTTATAAAGTAAACAATTTTTTCGATTCTGTAGGGGGAAGCCCTTAGCGATCCCCTTACCTTACAGACTATAAACTTATCAGTAACGGAAATGATGAAGTACACACATTTATTATCAACAATTCTAATTAAATTTACGTACATTGATTGTTTTTAGAATACCACAAATATTTAAAGATAAAAAGCAAAACATCGAAAGAATCTTAGTATCTAAGAGTATCAAAAATTTCATTAACAAAGTTTGTGCTAAATCTTAAAATATTAGTTTTTTATAAATTTTCACTCGTTCCATTTGAAATAGACATAAATTCGTAGCGTTTAGGAACACGAATATTTCTTAATGCAATTAAGAGCAATATAACAAAAACAGCTATTCGATGTGATCAAAGCGATGTTTATGGTTTTACTATTTTTAATTAAAAATAAAGTTAATTAAGTCAAGTTTATCACATAAATCAATCTTAACTTGTCCGTCACGTATTTAGAATTAAGTGTAGATTGGATTTTATTTGAAACCACATATTTGATAATAAACTTAGATATATACGAAATCTGATAGAATTAAAACATAATTGTGATATAACAGCTATTGTAGTAAATGCAAAACTACCGCAAGTCCATTTCGTCGATGTCATTCGATATAAATTTACATAAAATAGTAACAAGCTCACGTTTTAACGTTGATGGGTTTGAAGACGTACACGGAGTCGTCGAGCCAGTAGTAAGCCTGCGCGAAATCTCCCTCGCACAAGTAGGGCGCGCGGCTCCACGACGACAGCTCGAAGCCCAGCTCCCGCATCCACGACACGAACGATGACGCCTGCTCCTCGAACGTCACGCCAGTTATCGGCAGACGCTCCATCGGCTTGTGGTCCGGGGTTACTGGAATTACAGAACCATAGTATTACATCACCCTTCAAGATGTCAGATGGCGTATCAAGAATGGAAAATCTTCAAACAGTATCCGTCGTAACTTCGAAATGTGACGTCATACTAATTGTGTATTTTGTCATATCATCGATGTGTCCAGGGGTGGCAAACATATATGCATGAAAGTGCCACTTTTTTAAAAGAAATGTTTAATGCGGTCTTAGGCGTGCCGTTGAATAACTTTGACTGCGATTATTACGTCCCATTCCATGGCGCATCTACTTCATAATTTTTTTCGTAGTGTTTTTATGATTACCGACATGCCCAAAATATGTCGTGTGCTATTTATGGCACGCATGACAGTGGTTCGCAACCCCTGATGTAGTCGGCCAGAATTATTTGAAATTAAGAATAAAATTAATTCACATTATCTACCTTCTACATAGGGCTTGTATGGCAGCACGAGGGCGAGTAGCAGTACGCCGTGCGGTGCGAGCGCGGCGCGCGCCTGCCGCAGCATGCCGCGCGGCTCCGCGCACCGGTCCAGCAGGTTCAGCATGCACACGCACTCGAACTCACCACCCTCGCACCACGACTCCGTGTCCAGCAACCTAATCAGACCATACCATAGTACTGATTTGGAAATTCGCGTACAATCACGTAAATCTACTTGCCTACATTTCCATGCAAATGAAGAGTCTGACCATTAACTTACGTGTATCCTTTCGTCTTGAGAGCCTTGCGCATGCAGGAGGATATCTCAGTGGCGAGTTTGTCATCGTAGAGATGAGCGAAGCGGCGGCTCACCTCACCGTCGCCTGCGCCCACGTCCACCAACCGGCCGCCGGCGCGCGCGCCCGCCGCGCCCAGCAGCCGCCGCGCCTGCGCTCCGGACAACACGAACATTGAGCCGCGCCCCAGCCATCTGCACATAGTATATGTCAACAATCATTGTAACTTCGGCACTAAAAGTATTGTTTCGAACCTGTTAAGAGAAGACAAATGGGAAGAACAAGCTTAAGAGAATGCGTCATTATAATTTAAGGGTACGTTAATAAGATATAGGTTCACAATTAGTGGTTACATGATCTAATTTTAAAGTAAACTCGGTCGCAAGCAATTCGCGAGTCCTAGCAACAATAGCGCAATTATCCGCCACCGAGCGTCGTGCGTCGGCGGCGGCCGGCGCGGGGCCGCAATTACCAGGGTACAGTAAAAAGCGCGCCGGGGGCTACGGCGCGGCTCGGCTAGGGCTCGACGCGGCGCGGGCGCGGCAAATTGCGACCGCCGCGACGTCTTCATCGCGCCCCGGGCCGAGACCAAAGTGGATAATTGCAGGCGAGGCCGGCGCTCATTAAGCCAGGAGAGCGTCGCGCCGATCGCTCCGGTGCGAATTCGTCTTCGGCCGAAGGGATAATCGGCAGGAGTCGCGGCCGCCATTAGCCGGCGCGGCATATATCACGCGCAGCATTATCCGCTGCCCCCGGCGTCCGCACCGCAATTATTCCACTGCGATCGCGCTACAGCCCAATTACTTTAAAAACCGTTTTTTTTCTATAAATAGAATTTTCACTCAATTACTCTATATGCCTGTAGTGCCTTAGCGAGGCAACTTGCCTAAATACAGTGTACGAGTAGCACTTAAAAATGCCTACTGAAGACTATGTTTTACGTTCCGTAGTACACAAATTTTATCAAGACCTGTTTAGTAACATCAACCAACGTAAAAGGAGCTATTGCTATATCATAAATGATTACGATTATGATAGTTTTTGGCTGGTGTCGTAGCAATTGAAGATGTTGGTATAATCTCCGTTGCTTTTGTACTAACACAGTACAGTAATTGACAGAGGTGAGAATGAGACTATTGGTATTGTTACACGAGGTGTCCGCAAAGGCAGTTCGTTTGTGTCGGCGGTTGCGGATTGATTGCTTTATTGTCCGCGTGGCGGCGCTGGCGACGCGCCTTACATGATACATGAAGCGGCTGTGTCCGCCTGTAATGAGCGTCGACACCACGTAATTGTCCAGCCGCCGCCGGCCGGACGGATTGACTTGACAAATAAAAGCCTTCAGCCCCCACGACACGTCTTACGACTTGCCACCGAGTGTCAACGTTTATTTATCGTACTCGCGATGTGCTATTTCGAAATTTAAGTCGCATTAAGAAAAATTGATCCCGTCTTAGAAAGCGCGTTCGAAGCGATATCGACACGTGGAACGTGTTTTCTGAGCGGAGACGAAAATTGCGAGCAAAGGGCGTCGAGTGGTAAGTGATGCGAGTCGCGGCCGCTCCGCGCCGCTTCGTAGGTAGTTAGGCGGCGCGGAGTATCTATTTCAATAGGATGCGGTGGCTTGCAGCGAGGAATCCGATGCGGTTATCGAAGACGTAGGTGAGAGCCGGGCGGGGGCGGGCGGGCGCCGGGGCCGGGGCTCGTATCGCGATTGCATCGGAGAGCAAACAAGCGGGGGGAGTGTCGCCGGGGCGCTCAAATCATATTACCTCCAGCCTCACACCCGCGCCGCGCCACACACGTCGCGAGCGCGCGTCTCCATAGCAACGGCCCGGCTCGTGCATGATATTAGTACGTGGGCTCATATCCGGCCGTTTAAACTTTACGCGCCGTGGTGGTGTCCGCGAGCGGGAAATTAAAATCGGCCCGTACCGGAAAGCGTTCGGGCCCCGCACGCTGCCGCCAGTCTGCCCCACCCTTGCCCAAAACTGGCTTATAAATATTCAAATAGTTTTCGACACTCGACATTTGCACACAAGTTCTTTATCATTACGACATGAACCTTTTTAATAGTTTATGGTTTTTAACTAGATCAGAATTTCGTTTTTAAATTGTTTTACTGAGCAACTATTAAACTAGAAAATTATTTATTTAACAAAAGTTTCAAGGAAAAATCTTTATACAAGATACTACTACGTAGGGTATGGATCCCGGACGTTCGGCAGACCCGAACCAACCTCCTTAACCACAATTTAGAAAATGTAATAGTTACAATATCCAGTAAAAATGAATTAGTACATAAACGCGTAAAGACAATTGCAGACAATTATAATTATAACAAAGACAAAGCATGAGAGCATTATAAAAGACGTACATACAGACGCCAGTCACATATAACTAAGTATGTGAGCGGCGCAGTGGAGGGACTCCACCCCCCGTATGTAGATACCTACACATTTGCTTTGCTCAAAGACATTGTCGCTTTCAGACACCTCATTAGAGCGTCCCATGTGAGCCTACCCCATCCCCCCGGCGTCGCCCGCCGCCAGCTCGCCTCCACACACAAAGGAGAGCGATTCTTTTCCTTAGCTCGCAAACTCTGCTGGATAATTACAGCTATGTACGTACGTAGGATCCCATTTCTTGCCTAATGTCTTTCTTGTCTCGATAAATTTTAGATACGCCGAATCCTTCGCTTTATTTATTTTGGTTTCCCTCTATTCGTTACACGTTCGAGATATTTTATTAGTTTTATTGTCACTTTAATTATTGAAAGTTTCATTTGAAATTCAAACTATACATTAATATTTACTAGTTGTTCCAATTTTATCAGGACAAGTTCTTATCTAAGCTATTAACTACATGAAATATGCAGTTGTTTTAAAAAGAAACTTCGTAAGTTATTATAATGATTTATGTTCTGTATTCGAACATTGTTAACCTTTAGGACAGAACTTGAACCGAAAGCCTCAAGTTCAACATTAGTCCGCAGTAAAAGTGAAGTTGGACGACTCATAACCAACCGTCACACAAACTGTTACGTGTCATAAGGCGGCACGCCACTCGTCCAATAAACTATAAAAAAATCCGGGGATAGTAAAACGTTATAAACAACGGGAGCGCGGCTAAAACGTTTTAGTGTTAAGAGTGGGCCCATAAAACGACGACACGCACCCCTCAAATATTAACGATACGCAACTACGAGAAGAAATGACGACAATCAATGTGCCGAGCGGTTCAGCTCGCGGACGCGCCACAAATAATGCCCGGGACGAATTTATACTCGGGCCCGAATTGCCCCGCCTGAATATTTCACTAAGCCACGAGCCAGTCCGACGATATTTTTCTATTTCACCGACCATTTTACTATCAATTGCTTAGTTTCCGCTTTAATGTAATTCGCGCGACGATTCCAGCCGTTCGGCGTGGAATTCAGCAGGATTACTGAGTAGAAAAAGTTCCCACAAATGTATTACGATAACGCACTAGAGCTCCACGTGTCCTAGTGTACTGCATGTGATTTTATAATAAAAAGGAACGATTTTTTTGAATCAATTAACGTTCTGAAAATAGGAATGATTTTCAATGTTTTGAATTCCGCGATTTCAATATCAGCTGTTATTGCTTTAACTAATTTTTTTCTTGTTTTTTAGCACTTGAAACTTTTTGGAATGTAAATCAAATCTTACAAAAAGTTATAGTAAAAGACAAAACATCTAATAAATTTCTGAGACTGTATTTTTTATTGTGCAGAGTCAGTCGGCTGTCGCTTCAGTCCCGGCCTATTGTCTCTGCTGCATTATGAAGCGTGCGGTCGTCGAGTCCTCAATCGACGTTGCCAGTTATTAACTTTAGCATTTCGGGAACACAATAACCTTTAAAAGGTGTAAAGGCGCGTCCGGACGAAGTTTAAAATAACTTCTCGGAGGCGGATGGTTTATGGCTTATTGAGTGGGCTGACGAGTGCCGCGCGGGGGTTCGCTAGTCTCGAGCCGCGAGGATTCCCACTCGATATCTGCGGAGTGCGCGGCGACATCGGAATTATCGGCCGGTGGGAGGCGCGCCGGCGGTCGACGCGATGCTCTTAAAGTAAATGAAATAAGAATGGAGTGAAACAATGAGCATTGTCGGCGCACGTCGCGGCGGCCATTGGCCGGCGCGCGCTGGGCGGGGCGAGAGGCTGCGCGCGCGCACTCCGCACACGCGGACGAATTAAAACAATAAAACGATACTAATAAAACAATGCAAGCGTCGAAGAGCGGCTGCTATCGCACTTAATGGCCGAGCGACGCGTCGCCTCACCGATTTATTGAGAGCTCCCAACCCACCCCGACTTATTGACGTGATGATTCTATTTCCGTCGCCACGTTGTAAACTATACAGCAAGGATACAAAAATCAAACGTTCTGTTCTGTAATTAAGAATATAACTGCTTTATAATTGTACGAGATATTATACTTTTAATTACTACAATCAAAATTATATAAATCAGAAAAGAATATGATAAAGTATGTCATTCAAAAGTCATTAACAATTCTTAGAAAATTCGCCTCCAAAACACAGGCAATGAAAATGATAATAAATGTATATATAGTACACTACAAAAATATAACAACAAAATTGGTATTAAAAAAACATTTATTTAACGTGTCTATTAACTTTCCTTTCCATAGTAACTCTTTGCAAGGCTCTCAAGGAGGAAAACTGCGCGGCGCTCTGCACGCCCGTAACGAATGTAGTCTCATTTACTAATGTGTCACACACACGCGGTGTTGTTTCACGGGCGGGGTGTTGGGGTCGACTGCGGGTGGGGGGGGTCGGTCCCCGGCGGGAGCGCGGGGAGGGGGATGTCCACCCGCGGATGACCAATGACGTCGCGAGAGCGCGCCGACGATGCAACACTAATTAGGGCGCACTGAAATCTCTGCAACATCGAGGAAGGAGAGGGTTTCAGACGCTGAGATTATATTGCAGGGGTTGTTTATAGGGTCTGTGCTATATAAAGATTATTCAGTTTGTATGTAAGGTGTACGTAGATACATTTACAACTTATTACAAGCAATGCTATATTACAATATTCAAGAATTTAATGAAAATTACATTTTTATGTCGCGTAACTTTAAAGTAGTAGAAATAAAAAGAAAAGGTAACGACTCATACAAGGTTTATTAGACCTAATTTAGTGTAAAACTTTGAATATATTAATTAATACCCTTGTCGGAAGTCCTGTCAAGAAAGCTTTGCTAAAGTTATTATATGTATCCAACATGTCTTGTCGTCAGCAAGCCTTTGGCCACAATTTATAGAATAAAAATAATTCTAAAATGCAATAAAAGATTCCTACTTCCATCGTAATCCTTGCGTTAGCGATGTAAACAGGAAAATCTACGTCGATATCATAAAAGGTTAAATGTCTCTCAAAGTTCAGAATAAAAGATCGCTCTAACGTTGGAAGTAGGAATAATTGAATTTTAGAAAGATGCTTTTTTGCGATTTAACGAAGTCGTTTACGTCGGGGCTCTTTTTGGAGATTGTGATGTCGTTAGGGCGCGAGTGGACTCAACATGTTTTTCTTCGGCGCCGTCTCCGCTCGGGGAACAAACAAGCGACGTCAAAGCGTGATTGTGAAAAGGATCGTGATTATTACAGTAGTAGTTAGCGGAGGCTTCATTAGAGGCGGGCGCGGTCGCCGGGTGGGGGGAGGGGAGCAGGGCAGGGGGTGGTCGGGACCTCATCTCGGCGGTGCATCGGCTGCGCGCGCAAACAAATTAAAACGTAAGACGCGCCCTAATCAATAGCCGAGTACGCCGCGGAGCCGAATTAACTCGGCCGAATGAAAAAAATGAACAAAATTATATTCGCTCGAGGTGGAGGACGGGACGGCGAGGGGAGGGAAGGGTAGGGGGGTCTGTGAGTGCGAGAGTTGTGCGCGGCCCCGCCAGGCGGAGGAGGAAATTGCTTTTCTTTCAGCGAGCGCGCTGACGCCCGGCGCGGCGCGGCGTGGTGCGGCGCGGCGCTAGAGGGTCGCTCGCAGCTCCGACACACACGATATTATAATTTACGTTTCGCCGTATATCGCGCTGTAAGTAGGTACTTTACCTGGGCGTTTCGCGCTCAACCCTCAGCTCCGCTAAATCTGAGCTTTATACGTTCACTTGACGCGACGAGAGCAATATTAGTTTGCAGCCAACTCTTTCCCTACTACGATATTTATTAACGCTCCGCGAGCTTTGTCATATATTTTCGCCTGCTTGGAATGTACAATTTAATGGTATAGCAACTACAGTTCTCGCTATCTTATAGATCCGAGAGTTGTAAAAACGCAATACCACTTAAACACCACTGAAAGCCACGTATCGGATTACCATTTAAAAACATATTTTATTCATATATTCAAATTGAGGGAAACGGCAACTTTAAAACTCAACGACACATACTATTCAAGTTGACTTTTTAAACTAGAAAAACCAATTATTCTTTTCATAAAAACTTAATGTATGTAATGAAGATTTTACAACAATAAATGAAAAATAAGTATTTAAAATATGGTTAAGCGTAAGGTAAACATTGTGTATATGGTAGATCTTTGATTAGCGAGAGAAGAAGCGATTAAGAGGGAAGCTGTCTAACACGTTATACATAACAATTCGTATGTTTAGGTATTTGGCACTGTACAGTGATGGGTCAGAGAAGAGGATTCTCATTAATCGAAGGCGAGACAAGTGTAATCTGGACTCGAGGCCACCCAATTAACGCGTGGGCGATGAGTCGGCCGCCCGCCCGCCCTGCCGCCGGCCAATGGCGGCCGCGCGGGGATTAATTAACTAACTTCCCGTCCGTGAGCAATCCCCGACCCCCCACGACCCCTCACACCCCCCAACCATGCACCTCCTCACCCCCGCACGTCCGCGGAGTCTGCGGACACGCCCGGAAAACTAACCACCTAATGAGGGGAGATGACCTCAGTTGTTTGTGTGCCGCTTTGTCTGGCTGTGTATGTACAAAGCACCCGCGTACACTTATGTGCAAGTGTCGACCTGTTGTGTGCTATACCTTATGTAAGCGACACCGCATTGTTTGCCTGTAACTCCGGCCTTTCATCGCTTGTAACCGAGCTGGGTCTTGCGATGACAAAGCGCCTACGTGTTTCTTTGATTGGAGGATATTGTGGTGAAGAATATTTTAAAATAGTTACAACAAAGGTACAACAACAGATTCCACATTCTTCTCAGCACTATTTATAACATACTAGCTGTTGCTCGCGACTTCGCCCGCATGAAATTAAAAAAAAAATAGTAAAAATATAGCCTATGTTATTCAGTGATAACGTAGCTTTTAATGGTGCAAGAATTTTTGAAATCGGTCCAGTAGTATTTGAGTTATTTCAATAAAAAAACCACATCTTTCCTCTTTATAATATTAGTATAGATTAGTTTGTCACATTAGAATTTAAAGATTTTAGGCAATTACGTTATTCAATTTCCCATAAATAAGGAAAACGTATATTTGCTATCTTTAATTAATTACATAATTAAAAATGATCCCTTATTTTATTTTTAGTGTCATAGATGACTTCTAGTTAATCAATCGGCGACATAATGTTGAACTGCAGTAGCCCCGCGGTACATAGATAGCGTCGCCGGCTAATGCAACTGGCCAGAGGTCAATTAAAGGCGGCGATCTCGCGTCGGAAGCGCATGACAGATCGGCGGTATGGCGGCAAGAGGGATCTGTTTGCTACCGCGTCTCAGCGCCCAGACATGATCGAGCGAATTGACGCTACTCGCTACCTACTTGTATTAAAAACGTCGCTGACCGGACTATGGATATCGATATGTAGATGTAATATATTCTATAAGACATTCTGGATGTTATGAAAAGATTTTCCAGATTGTTGGTTTTGTTTTAACTGTTACATTTTACGAAAAAGCAGTACGCTGCAAGATAAAGCCTCATCGTTTTAAAATTTTAATAAATCTTCCGGTATAACGAACAATGTTTAGGGCTGACGAAATTATTAATAACGAAGTAAGCCTCATAAATAAGTTAAAAGCCATGAAACGCTTTATGGGCCGTATCTTTTATCTTGTTTTGAATTTCATCAGATCCGTGTAAAGTCGGGTTTTATTGGCGTCGTTGCGGCAGCAGCGCGCCGGTGTCAGGTTTCCACTGAGCGAAGTCGGCTCGCTCCATAATCGTTGCGGGTTACAGGGGTGCCAAAATAACTAATAGTTTTCGTGGGGGCGTGTTAGCATTTTTCTTCTGGCGTTGACGTGCGGGTGGTGACGCGGGGCGGGGGCGGGGGCCGGCGAGGCGCGGGACGGGGGCGGGGGAGAGGTTAGGTCGGCGCGAGGCCGGCTCTTTCAGGAATTGCTCCGCGGTTCATTTACACTTCATCGGATTTCTTAATAACCTCTACAGACTGTTACAATCGGGGTTATTGTTTGCTTTCGGTAAATGTTATTTATAGTTTCCGACATCGATAAAAGTTTTGTACGTGGTTGTAGCGATGCCATGATATAACACGAAAGTGAATGGAAACGAAATGTAGTAAGGAAAATAAAGAAATCTAAAGTTGTATACGACATCTAATACAAAATTCTATTACAAAAAGTGAATTTACAAACGGTGGAGAAATTACAAGACACATTTTGTCGGAGTCGTTCAGTTTTTGTTGAAAGTCTATAATTGTGAAATTTAAATCGCACGAAATTAAAAGTAGTGTAACATTAATTTACATTGTGTATGCGAGGTTATTTAGAAAAACATAAGTTTTTCACAAACGTAGTACAATTGCGTAGACCTTTGAAGGGTGCTCGGAAAAGCCATTTACATGACGGCGAGTGGAGCGGACGCAAACTCAATTGTTGCCACCTACGGTACGCGGCGGGTTTACGTTCCTACGAATGGCTGCATGCAAATAGCACTCACCTCTTGTTCTAGGAGTTGGGGTGAAGTGAAAGAATTAAGCCATAAAAACAATAGGGAAAACTGTGTGTTGTATGGTGTAATCTTTATATTTCTGGTATTTATAAGAAAACTGAATGCACTTTCTGTGCCATGTCTGGGTATGATCCAACGATGGAGTTTCAGAAATCGACTGGCGACTGGCTACTCACGACTACTAAGAAGTATTCTAATTATATAGCAAAATGTGTTAATTAATTTATCTAGCCATGTTCTCTGTCTTGTACCGCTTCATATATTTCATGCAAATTACATAAAATCTTTATATAATTTAAGGAGCACGCGTCTCGTCGTTCGTGACAGGTTCTGGATGTACTTAAGAGTGCTTTCCTCCGAGGAGTGATTAATCACACGCCCCCGTAGCGAACGCCCGGAAAATCGCAACCCTTCCGCGTCTTAATTACCACGCCTCGTTTCAGTGGCGTCCTCCCATTGGTGGCGGGCTCGGCGTGTCCTCGCCCTCTGTTTTAATTGGCCGCGTGTAATTAACGCCTCGTAATCGCCAACCGCGTCGCGCCGAGGGAAGCCGCTACTAATTTGAATTTTTAATTACCGACGCTCCGCTCCGACGCCGCCCATTGGCTGAGGCCGTCGTTTACATAGGCACTGTCTATTGTCTTTACTTCCTTCGCATTTTTGGACACGCCTAATGATGTAAA
The DNA here is from genome assembly GCA_003118335.3 of Papilio memnon. NCBI lineage: Eukaryota > Metazoa > Arthropoda > Insecta > Lepidoptera > Papilionidae > Papilio > Papilio memnon. The sequence continues at coordinate 3,030,728 of LD688936.1, forward strand.
TGAGAGGCGTAACTGTGTTTATTTATAATTTGAATTTTAGGAACTTTCATTTAATTAATTATGAGTGATCGACTTTATCGACTCAGTGATTGAATTATGTCTGAACTGTGACAAGAAGAGCTGCGAATACTCCAATATAAATTCATTGTCTTAATTAGAAATTGGTTGGTTCTTGGAACATCGTATTCATCGAATTCAGTTTTTTTTTAGGAATGAAAAACCAGTATAAAAGATAAATAAAACCGTCAAAATCAAACATTTAATTTAACTGGGGCACACCGGCTGTTGCTCTCAAATTGATAAAAACGTCATCAACTACTTTTTGTACAATTAAAACCGGTGAGTTTTTCAAGTGATTAGCTGTGCGCAGTGGGCACGGGGCACGGGTCAGATACCGTTGAGACAAAGCGTAAAGCGCTTGCATTGCTGAGCTGCCCGTCGTGCTTCCCGCTTGGTTCCGCGTGCATGGCTACATTCAGCGCTAATCGCTTTATTCAGCGCTCATCGGGCGCTTCTTCTCCATGGCAAATCGGTCACGCATTCCGAACACTTGCAATCCGTCTCCGAGTGTCGCTTCATTGGCTTTATTTGAACAGGCTAAATCTAATATCTCAATGGAAACCTGACTTACGAAACTATAATAACTTGACAACTTTGGAATTTGTTAGAAAAATTCTTTGTCAAAAATTCCCCATCAACTTATAAGAAGGAAGTTGCTTAGACTAATAACGAGATCTTGAGAACGGCAACTTGTACCAAATTAGGATCTGAGTCAGGTCGAAATTCGGTACGAATTCGCTTTTCACAGGCTAATTACCTCATGTTGCATATTATAGGACAATTCTATTTACTTGCAATAATATTCTTTGAATCAAATTTGAACTCTAAATGGGTGTTATAGATATTTTTTTGAACAAAATAAGACATTACTTTATCTTCGTTAATAGAATTGGAAAACGTAAATTGTAAGGCGTATAACACTGCAGTGTCAATTTATATCATAGTCAGTTAAAATGGGCGTTTCCTGTTGGGCCGATTGATCCAATTAAAGTGATTTTTCCCTTTGGGACGATCGATTGTATGTATTCAGACGGCCGAATGGGGAATAAATTCCACTAGGCCGATCGCTCGGTGTACCGATGAACCAACGGGAAACACCCGTATAAATTAGTGTGAAATTCGAAATAATCCGGATACGAGGAAACAATTCTCATCTACAAAAAGGTTCTATCTGCTACTTATAATTGCATAGTTATAAATGGTCAGCAAATCGGTAGGTATGACATGTTGCGGCGTGGTGGCGACGCAGCGCGCCCAGCGGACCGTGAAATTCACAAAGACGCCACCTGGCGACCAGCTCGATAATTAAAACGTTTTTTGCGGAAAGTAATTACCCGTTCACTGTAACAGCAAGTCTTGAATTACCAAATAACTGTACTGTTTGGGAATTAATTACGTTTTGTGACGCCTCGTTTTAAAATTCTGCTTTTTGTAGGATCTCTCGAATCGTAAATTTAAAATAATATAAAATGTATCAATGAAATCTTGAAAAGGACGCCAATAGCAATCTATCTATAGCAAGACATAAGTAATATAAGAAAAATCTTCCCGATCTATCAGGTCGTGTTAATAGAAATGCTGATAACGCAAACGTTGCGATGCCCTTGCTGCGCTAAGCCACCGTGAAATGAACCGCCTCCAATGAGCCACCGCGCTTACGTACCTTAAGAAATGTGGAAAGCCACCACGTGGAAATCAAATTAAAATTATTTCAAATTACATACAATCGCTAACACAAAACTAATTCAGTCCATAGATTCGATAAGAGAAAAAAAAGTTTATTAAAACATCCGACAGAATTAATAGAGATGATGGTAAGGCAAGCGGTGCATATAGAGGGCGCTCTCAGTCTAAGCTACCGTGAAATGAGCCGCCTACAAGCTACCGCTCTTACGTATGTCCCTTTAATAATGGCCTGTTTTACCAAAAGCTAAGATAATTTCCTATTTCAAAACATTAAATAAGTCAGGTCATGATCGAAGCCGTGAATGTCGGCGTTTTGTCTGTCCGCCGCTCCGCTGTGTAATGGAATAAGTAACGGTGGAGATTGAAGTAGATAGCTTTACCTATGTTACGATTACTTCGTTATTTGTATGACAATGTCCGAAATGTGCAATAACAATGCATACTTAATACTATCTTGTGTCCTCTGGTGAAAATATTTTTTAGTTTAGTACTTTACATGTTTGTTTTATCCTAGAATTGATGTTGCTGGTGGGCACTTCACAGATAGGTACTAAATAAAATTATACGAAAAATATCATTATCTTTTATGATCATCGAGCATGAATCAGAAATAATATCAGGTGGTCTGTCCAATAAAGATTATGTTGTAAGAAATTGTCTAAAGTTAATCGGCGTCGTATAAGTAGAGGAGGTGCGATGCGAGGGACAGCGACAGGCACGGTGTGTGCGCAGGCGCAGTGCGGTGCGCAGTAACCCGAGCCGGCGCACTAACGCGCCCGCGCCATAACATAATTAAAAATGATTTAAGGCATTCGCTCCGGCTGCTTTGTTTCGCGCGTTATGTTTCACTCGTTCGCGTCGCTCGAGCCCGAACACCTCCGTTTTTAACGCCCCGACCTGCTCTTAATTCTGTCACAGTTTTTATAACCCTTTTGTATTTATTAATTCCCTTTGGGTCCGGTAGCTCTACGCTTCTCGGAAGGCGATTCCGACGCGACGTCTCTCCGAGTCGGCCTGTGGCTCTGCGTTAATCAAGCGTCCTATTTCGGCGCCGGCGACTCTTAAATAGGCGACCTTTTTACCTAGTGCCGCGCGTCGCCAGCCGCATATAAACTTGTACTCGAGTACAAATGAGGGGCCGCGGTAAACGCGAGCGATACAATGTAAGCGCGCAGCCAACAATGGTTAGAGCATACTTGCTGTAACTTCGCAACAAAACTAAATTGCACGCCCTTTATTTGGCGAGGCACGCTAAAAAGGTAATAAAATTTTAATAAAATTTCGTCGAACAATGGCAATATAGCGGGCGCGGGGCGTACAGCAGCTTTAAATAAGTATTAAAGGAATTAAGTCCGGCTTGTTGAGGCGTCGCGGCCGGCTATCGGGTTTCGCGATCGCGCGCAGCCGCCGCCGTGTCCGCAGCGCCGAAAAGCGATTCTCCACGGCTCACCTCTGTCCCGGTCTTGACATTGAACACTGTTCCCACTCCCTATTCGTATGATATTTTACATGATTAAGGATAATTAGAAAAATAGCAACAGAACAATTAATTGTTTTTTCACATTTAGTATTGTCAATAAACATACTGTACCAGATCTAGATAAAATTAATTTGCAATCATACAAGAATTATAATCAATTTTATGTTTGTGTACAGTCAGTGGGCGTAGAGGTCTCTCTGTAGCGTCTCTGTTAATTAGTTTTTTGTTGGCGGCGAGCGGGGCTCGGACGCCATCAAATTACGATGAGTCGGCCTTTTGGGGCTCCGCTACCGAAGGCCGACGATAATTATACACTCGTTACTACCGTGCGGAGTGTCGACTGTTGACGTGCCGCCGCACTGCACTCTCACCAAAGAAATTGTTTTAACAACCGGGATGCGAGCACACTACATTGACGTAACATTGTAATAATTGATATTTTATACGCATATATTTTTGTTAATAGTGAATTATACAGTTTTCTAAACATCATAGTTTTCAATAGCTGTAATTTCAGCTAGCTCAGATTTATAAATAATTGCTTTGTTTGTAAAAATTAAATTTCTCTCACATTTATTAAACACATTCTCCTTCCTAACTTAGTAAAGAATTCCATATTCTATGCATTACTGTTAAGATCAACAAATACGTCAGCATAAAGTGGTCATAAAATACACTACTACTAAGTAATGTAAATGCTTTTGTACTCACTATAGAATTATGACATAAAAGTAACGTTTTTATCCCAAGTGCACCATTCTCTTTCAAACTGAGGGAATATTTGTAGAGTACAAATTAGGTGTAATTAGACTAGTAACCGATGTTTGTCTTTTTCTAAAGCGGTGTGTAATAGCGGACGCAGGCGGAGGGGCCCAGTCGTCGCGTCCCGACTATAAATTCCATCGATAAAATCGGCGACGTCAACAAGCCGGCCGGTAATTTCTTAACGGCGGCGTAACGCGGTGGCGACGCGTGCGCGCACGCATTTTATTTCTCTCGGATCAAGCGCCCGCCTCGGAAATAATCGCCGTCCACTCAGCATAGATGGTAATCATGGCGACTATTAAGGAGGACTTAATGTAACTTTTTTAAGTCAGTCAATGAGCGTGAATCGAGAGATTTGATCTCGATACACAGCAACACGTGTATCACCGCATCGGTGTCGATGCTACTAGATTCTTTGAATAAGATATCACGTATGATTTGATGTACTTTAGATCCGTGGGTTTAATCCCGTGAGCGTTTCATAATTGAGTGAGCCGAACGTGAGGACATGTATGAAGGTAGGAGACACACCCCAATCTCAGATAAGAAGTTATTGTCAATTAGATAGTTGTGAGACTACCAGTGTTTTCGTAACTTTGAGCTATTGCACAATAAACGAAATATAAACTTATATAGTTAAAAAGACGAAGAAGCATAAAAGATAAGAATCTGTTGGTACTTAAAAAAACGAGTGATACTCGAATGTATTGTGATTTTAAGTGATTATTATGAGTGGATGAGGCGCGGCCGCTACTGGCCGCATTGTTGCTCCCATTCAGCCTGATCGAATGAGCTTCCTACTAATTACCAACGGCCATTCGTCGCTGATGGACGGCTAGGGCTGCCTCTTAGCTGTATATGCTATAATGGGAAGTTTAAAGTTTAAGTGTTAATATTTGTTTTTTTCATATATTCCATTTATGACATCCATTTTGATCTATGTGTGACTTCTAGACGTCCCTGGAACTTATCACGGATATAATGTTAAGATAGATTTATATGGCTTACTTGTAAAAAAGTATGTGGTGACTTAATTAAAATAAGGGTTTCTTCCATTTACATCGCTAATTTTTTTTAATTTGCAACCATTGTGTTATAATTATCATCGTGTATCTTCATATACACGTTAAGTTAAACTGTGTCCTTGTAAACTTGACCATGATCTGTGCTGACGCGGTGTTGACAGCCCTGTGCCGCGTGGCCGCGTCTATACGTAGTACGTGCAGCTATGTTACATTATCTTTAATTAAAAACCCCGAGAGACCATCTCTAGATTAGTCGGTGTGGTAACAAAAAGGGGTTACGACGGGATCAGGCGAAACACCTTCGTGATTCGTCACGAATGCCCGATTTATTCTTGTTTGAGTGAACCCTTTGTTGATGTTAACCGAATTTGCTGTCCAATAAAAACCGGCTAATTAAGAAAAGTTCCGACTGCCGTTATAATCCTTAGAACGACCGACGACCGCGGATTCTAGAAGGATGAGAAATACCTTATTAATTAATTCTCGAAACACTATCGCGTCGGCCTTTTAGTGCTGATTTTAATCCTCCGATTTACGAGTGTTATAATCTGACTGGAATTTGAATATAGAGGAACAATGGTACGATTCTTCGAGTTTCCTGCGAGTTTAACCCAAAAAACGGAAACATAAAAATGTTAAACACTTAGAGATAAATGTATTGTGCAAATATACATTTACCCGTTTGTTCTTTGACGTAAGAGTATGCTTTCAACATTGTAAGTTAGTGATGGATCACATATTAGGTAGCTTAAAATGCAAAATTTAAAATTTAAAAAGTTCAAAAATCAAAATATTATCTGGGGTATGAGGAAACAAAAGGGGGAAAACATAGGTTAGTTATGATGTAATGTTTTTTTAATCATAACATTTCTTAATATTTAAAAATGAATACGATTTATTGTAATATGACAAAAGCATACTCTGTGCGCAATTCATCGTAATTATATCTTGGAACTGTCGCTTCCAGGGGCACGTGTCTGGCGAACTGTACGCAAGCTGGCTTATGACGTAATACTTAAGAAAAACAATGGAGTGGGTTTGACCACCTGTTTTTTTACGAATACACTTCATCATACTAATCGTACTAATATAAATGCGAAAGTTTAGATAGCTGTAAAGTTTGTAGCCTAAAAGGCTGAACGATTACGATGAAATTTGGTACAGATGTAGAGCATAGTCTGGAAGAACACATAGGCTACTCACTTTTGTGTTTTTTTTAATTCCACGAAGACGGAGTCGCGGGCGAAAGTTAGTCCATAATAAAACACTCCGATATACCGAAGGATGAAGAGCTGCAATAAGGTAATCTAAAATATTAAGACGTATGTGTAATAAATTTTAGGAAACTGGAATGTCCTGTAATATTATTCCCAGTACTAGAGTATAATTATGTGTCTATGCGGTGCGTAAAACGTAGCACTTGCGATGTTAACAAGACTGTATAATCCGATCAGATGTGCCGCAGCGTCCGCCGTTTAGCGCACCACTATCACCTATTTGTGGTGATGCCCCAGACTTATATTGTACTTTACGGGCTCGGCGCGCGTAATGAGCGCTTAGTACGACAAAATGGACTAGAGAAAAAATCATCTTGTTAAGTGTAAGGATATTTATAGGCTCTAGGAGTCGTTAAATGATCACTAAACAATACCTTTAGTGTAAATTTCCTACAATAAATGGAGAATAGATATGAAAATGCCTACTATGGGAGGCCACCGCAGCCATCAAGGTTATATCTTGATTTAACATAAACTTGTGTTGATAGATTTTTTTTTAATTTAGTTTTGATTTTTTTATAACCTGACTAGAAGGTCATTACAAATTCTATAAGATAGTATTAACAACAAAGGGAAAACAAACAAAATGTTTATTACGACAACACTATACGCAAGCTTTCATTACGTGGGGAAATAAATCAAAATAATACGGAGGTAAAAAGATAGCGAATGGAAAATCAGCCCATCCCCGCGCGCCGGGTGATTTATGCCAGTAATTTTCCGGACGGTTACGAAAGTAACCTGCGATTTTTCACCCCGCACACACGTAATTAGATAATTTTCATGGATTTTCTTTGCAGTAAGGTTCCGGTGAATTTATTTATGCAACGAGAATTTTAGCCGGCAATGTAATGAAGTTATTACGTGTACCTACACTATAGAATGTATTTTTTTTATAATGACTACGATATATTTGCGAATTATTTGAGTAACAAAGGGGACATGTAGTATAGTATCAAGGTACGTGTGTAAGCACATCGCGACAAACAAAAAGTAACAGCAGCCTTGAATTAATAACGTCGAGGGACTGATCGGTCGACTCCCCGGGATGTTCTCGTATTAATTTCTGTCACAGATTTAATTGCTCACCTCTGGCTTAAGGTTTTTAATAAATTCGAGAGCGGACAACTAAGCCCGGCGCGACCAAAAAATACGCGGCCGGGGCGCGCTCGACCAAAAAAAGGACGGATTTTAATTTATAAGAGACAGGACAAACGATTAATAATTTATTTGTATCCTTCGCTTCTTGCGCGAAGGGGCCGAGCGTTAAAAACAACCGTTAAGACCGGCGACTTTGTATAGCTCGCGCTTAGCCCGAAATGCCAATTGCGGGTAGACACAAGTATACAGCGGGCCGGAATGTCGCTTTAAAAAAGCCCGCAAATAAATAAATCGCGTCGCACGCACCGGCTGGACGAGAAAAAAAACAACCGCCATATTCGATTCTTTAATGTGATTTTAAAAAAATAGAAGCGAGAGGAGGCTGGCTTCGATTGAAAATGAATGAGGGCGAGCGCGATAGTGGAAATTAGCATTGAGGTAGGATTCAGGAGCGGCCTTTGTGCGATCATATCGAGGTGTATTCTTTGCGCTTTTTACGGCGGCGACGCGCCGAGCGCGGCTTTTCAGTCCTTATTACGATCCTGTCGCCTTTTTGTTGCAAATAATTACGACGCGCTCCGCAATACCATGTCGATAAATATTTAGAATTGCCCGGCTCTCGGCTCCATCGGACATACCTGAGGTCGCCGGCCTAAATTAAGCAATATATTTCTTACCATCACCTCTTAAAGGAAGGAATTGTATTTGAAATTCGCTAATGAGTTTAAAGAAACAATACCCTATATAACCACACCAACTAAATAGTTTAAATATTACAGAGTTATTTATGGTATAGCAACTTTGATACGCAATAGAAAATTATTATTATGATAATGCGTCGAATTTACTCCTTTTATCCAAGTCGGCAGTCTAATATATGCCATATTTCATGACCATTGTACACTAAGGACAAACAATATGTCTAACCTATTGTTAAGTAATCATTTGACACTAGTTAAAAAAATTCCATAGGAAAATATCGTAAACCATTAAGAGTGGCGGAGAGATTAGATCTGGCTGCGTCAGTCGGATTCATAAATTAGCGATTAAGCGCATCCAATAATAAAGGCAACAATGGGATTGAATGCAGATGAGCGGGCGAGGAGCGGCCGAAGCGCGCGAGCGGCGACCGATCGACATTTGTATGCGATATCTAAACGCACAATTGGACGCCGGCGCGACTCTTCGCGCTAATGGTACACTATCGAGCGATCGCGTTCGCCCGCTTGAGAGGTAGCGACCGCCTCGGAATAGGGACCACACGGTTACACGCACCTTAAACATAACAATATAAAAATAATAATGTTTGTTTTGGAAATGAAGTCATATTTAGCCGAATATGTAAAGAATAGCAAAACAGAAACAGAAAGTACATTCAGAGAATTAGAAATTTGAGCATGATAACTACAAATTAGAACATGGTTTAATTAAATACAAATCTGCTATGTAAGTTTGTGTTTGATAATCAACTCGAGTGCCATTAGTAAAATCCGATATTGAAACCATAAAATAAAAATTACGCTCCGTAACCAATAGTTAATTGAAATGTGACAGATTGTAATAAACATATTAGTTTATACAGTTGTAAAACGTCATGTACGTATCGAGAGACATAAAAACACAGTGAGAAGGGATATAAAATCGATATAATTTTGCAGTGACGAAGAGTGTAATTATAAGCGATGATATTCGTTATTAATCTGCACCTTTTAAAAGGGTCGTGGTGATTAAAGTTCCGAATAACAATCGAGGTAATGCTCGGGTCGGGACATTTACTGACATGTTTGCATTTATTGAGGCATTTCGGACCTTTTTACGATGCCAATGCTCAAATAATTAGTTAGTTGCCCCTCACGCCACAGGACATGGTACAAACCGACAAATCTACCTGATACCATCGCGGCCAATATAAATTTTACTGCTTTTTAATTACCATGCATTATTTTAAGGTGCGAGTGACGACCTGTTGTGATAATTTAATTTTTGCAAAGTCTTTCATTGCCTTGTCCGGTTTGATTGCTTTGATTTCAAGTTTGGCGAATGCCGATTTGCATTTTTGTTACATGTTAGTTGCGATCGACTATACAATTAGCTAAGCTTGTTAAGATGAAATAGCAAAACACAGCAATAACATTAGAACAAGTTAGTTATTGTCCAAAGTATGCCTGTATGTTTCGGCTAATTTTCGCCGAGTGCAACTGTAATTTGCAGCGACCTGATTGAGTGACTATAAAATCCGAGAGTGCTGTGGCGCGCCTCAATAGCCAATCGATCTTTGTCATGGAGCTCGATAAATGCACAAATTACGTATTGTCACTGCAATTGCTTTCGCTTAATGCCAAGCTTGAGTTTGATAACAGCATGAGACTTTAAAAATACTATTGCAAAATTATATTGAGAAATTTTTTAATCATTAATAGACCATGGTAGTTAACATAAGCGGATGTTGACCAGCATCATAGAATCGCAGTTACAAACAATATAAATAGGACAAGTCAAATTATGATAGTTTTTTTATTCCCTCACACAAATAACAAAGGATTGTTTACTCCCTTAGATGTCAACATTTACAATGTTGTATTGGACCAAATCGTAACTTTATATGTAATCTGTCTTTCACCTTAGTTGATAATAATAATGAGCCCTAAATTAAATCCGGTTTAAACGTCTTTGAACGTATATGAATGGTAAAAGATGTCGTTAAAGCATGTCGAGAACATCGCCAATTGATTTGGGTAATTTATTGGTTAGCGACAACGAGCAATCACGACAGCGCTGATTGAAAAGCATTGTCTAATTTATTGTAATTATGACGGACAATGCAAGTTATGATTTCAAATAAATTTTAATTGATTCATCATTACGCCTATTAAAATGATTCGTGTGCTATTTAAACGATGTCAATGAAAATCTTAAACGAATATACTCTATATTTATTATAAAATATTGCTTGTACTACATATTCCTTCGTGTTACTGTTTTTGCAAATCCTAAACCATGCATTTGAATTACACTTCATAAATTTGTTTGGCATTTGAAGTAGGCTTTGCAATCGTCAAATTGGATGCGTTTCTTCAATTAAAATGCATGCATTATAATTTGAATCACTTAAATCTAGTCTAACCCTTACTCACAGGATCTCACTAAAACAGATAAACCTTAAATGCCTGAGAACAGCTCCGGAAATATGTCATTCTTATCTATCAAATGAGATCTGTAACACGACGTGAAAGTGGACGTCGGTAAAAACAAATTGTAGTTTATTGAATATACATTAATTGAGCGGTTTACACCGGAAAAGTCAATAGCGTTCGGCTTGAGCGTTTATTGAGTCATTTATCGTAGCCATAGGCGCAATGATTAATATCCCGGATATTTGGTTTAAGGGGGAGTTGGAACATCAGTACAAATACTTCCTGGCCTCTAGTCATTTGTTAGTATACATGTCCAATCAAATATTGTTTCTTTTGTATGCCAACTCTCACAATTCTCCCACAAAATCATGGAAGAGGAGGAAAGCTGGAATAAAGCAAAGGAAGAAATCGAAACCCTAGCCTTAAGCATTGATTGTGAAAAGTCAATAGTCATATCCTTATCTCAATTTTTCTCAAGTTAAAATTATTAATCGTTCTTGTTCTTGTTGTCTTCTTGAAAACTATAATATATATTTTACAACATTTATTTCAAATTGCAATACTCGTAATAATTGTGAAACATATTGAGACGTATTCACAGGCAATCGAATCGCGCAGCGCGTTGATCTGTCGCACCTATAGCCGGGGGTATTAGAGGCTCGAGAGACTTCGTTCGACGAGTAGCAAGTGATAAATAAAGCGTAATTGAGAGACGGAAACAGCCAATGAGTAAATCTCGTCCGTCAATTTATTTAAATTATTTATTAGTGGTCCGCTATAGACACCCGCCGCGATCGCTTGCAGCAAGCGTTCACAGCGCTGGCGGTCGCGGCCCAGCGCCGTGCACGAACACACTACTCGATATCGACAATTTTAATATGTAAATAAAATTTTAAATAGGTCTTTGTGTAGGGTGTCATAATATAAGAGATTACTAAATTGGTAACGAGAATGAGATAGCAATAACTAACGAGAAAGATACAAATTAAATATTAATTTAAAATGTTTCATTAATATACAGACCAAATCATAAGGAGTAAATCATAACAATGGAAGAACTACAAAAGGCAAGTAAATTTGTAGAGCTGTCGACTAAAACAAACACACAAATTGTTTTAAGTGCGATAAACAGCTCCGACTCGGAAACATTTTTATTTGGCACGTTTACCGCAAAAATCGTAGCGGGTAGATTCAAATAAATGATACTGTTGGCTGACACGGAAACATTTTCCATTACCTACAAGTGGCGATTTTATCGATAAGTCGGGGCGCGAGTATCGCACCGAACTAGCAGTGAGTTGGATTAGTTAATTTGTGCAGATACGACACAATGGATGAGGAAATAATACACTCGCATGTACTTACGGCTACCGGGACATTGTAATTGGCGTAATTGGACAAATCTGGACGCACTTAATAATGGCCCATTGTCGTGATTCAAATGGCAACTCATCTTTTAAAAAAGAAATGAATCATTTTCTTTTAAATTAGCACAAGCTTTTTATTTAACCGCGATATACATGCGGTTAAGTTAGTACTTCTTTATTCAAAGGCAAACACCTACGTAGAGGAAACGAGAACTAAACGACTTAATTTCCCACCGGGATATCATTAACTAGGATACGTTCGTGGCGTAACTTCTATTACGGTTGATATTCGTGTTAACAACCGTTTATTTATATTTCGCATTCATTTGACTTAGGGGCGATAGTTAGAATTAGTTGCCACTTATAAAATAAGGTATGTTATCATACTAATCGAAAGAAAACGAATTCTTAGTCGAACATTTGTCGACTTACTGAAAAACATTTTTTATGTAAAAGTTGGCGTATAACAGAGTATAAATCCCATGTAACAAGAAGAACATAAGTTATGGGTCTGGAGATGTACACCGGCAGTGGTAGATCTAGAAAGAGATGGATAGATTGCGTGAAAGGTGACAAGACCAGAAAGGAGTGACGACTGAACTGACGAAAGATACCTGAGAACCTAAGAAAACCTGTTGCGCCAAGCCTACGGGAGTAGGATAAGGAAGGGGAGATGATGATGATGATATTACGGGAACAATGTAGTGCTATACTGTAGTATTATACAATTACACTATATTAGTACTTACTATCTATCGACCTAATTAATTCTATTGAAATCGAGTGCAACAAAGAACGGCGCACCCTGCACAATATGACATGCTTCATCATCCATGACATCTTTTTACCACAATGTTAATTAAAAGTAATTAAATTTGTAGTTTCACCGACATTGGATGTTTGAATTTAGGCGAATTTTATATATTTCCGCCACAACGTAGATATTAGAAAAAGAACTTAGAAGGAAAATGCTTCGCAGTGCTTTTACAGCTTCCGTGGAAAAGTCTTATAGAAATTTAGATGGAATTACCGCAAGCCTAATGGAACGATGCTTTATAAAAGCAAACCTTATACCAAACACGTATAGTGCATTATCCATCTACGTAATTTGTATGGCCTATTCTAAAAAAATCATCTTTACTTGAAATTTTATTGAATAGTAGTATAAGTCGCAGTGTTCAAATTATCTATAATAATAACTTTAATTACCAACTACTATGTTTTATTACGTAGCTTATTGACATCTACTTACCCATTAATGTCGGTGATAGACCAGAAATGCCTGAGGACGGCTTTAGCTAGCAGGTACCATATCTGTGTCCACACCCACGAGGACTTGTCGATGGAGGCTGAGAGAAACTCCTTGGTCTCTTCATCAGGATCAAGTTGCACGAATTTATTCTTCATGTCTTCGCTCAGCCGGCTCTTGTCTACTTGGTACCACTGGAATAAAATATCACTTTTTCAATCAGATCATGTGGGTTTTATCATCGCCAATGTAGACATTGTGGTTTGGTCGACTTCTAAAATGATTGACGAAGACTGATTTACAAGTATTAAATTTATTCTTTATCTAACGAATTCAAATTCTTCATTCTAACAACTTTAATAAATAATAACAGCCAATACAGCAAACAAAACACCATTCGTAACTTAATCGTAAATGAATGTTTAACAACTCGCGCGCGGGTCGCTAATGAAAGCGCATAAAAAGAACGGTCCAGTGCAAATAAGAGACTACGAGAGTAGTACGAAAGGGGCATAGCTCGTCACCCGTTGTGTGTTTAAGTCAGCGGCAGCGGACTCACAAAGGGCAGCAGCGGCTGTTAATTTCACGCCGCCTCAAATTAACATTTCTTTACGCCACGGAATAATAACAAATTAAAAAAAGGCGGCAGTCTCTCGCGTCTACATGCGGCGGTAATGACATGGCGGCCGCGCAAGCGAGATGCAGCTAACCTCATCAGGCCAGCTTAATTAATGTACGATCTGTCTTCATATTAAAATCGAAGACGGTTCGCGACGTCAGTGAAAAAAACGTCGAGGGATTGTATGTGAGGGAAGGCCTCGTACAGACTATCACTATAAATACCGATTTCGGTGCTGATTCTCAGACATTAGCAATTTTCGAAAGGAGATCAAAGGTTATCTAGTGCATTCTAAATGCAAAGCGTTCTTACCTATATTTAAACTTAAAAGTTAATCTAAGGAATCAATACATATGAAATTACTGCAAGACTTGTAAAACAAGATACAATTCAATAAGATGATTATAAAACAGACACAAAAAGCATTTTTACGATGAGCCGCTAAAAAGTATCGTAAAAAAGCCGAAGTAAATAAATATTTAGTACCGAGGACTGCTGATAGCGAATCACGTCGGTGATTATGCAATACGCCGTCTTTACATTTAAAATAACCTGCATCGGAACTACGGGATCCGAAGAGGCGAATTGTCGAGACGGAATACAAATCGTGGAAAATTTTCAATGCCTAACTCATTCATAATGTTGGCCTTATAGATTGATTATAACACATTATTCCATCACTTTTTCATAATTTATACAGCCAATCATGCGCGATTCTTATTCTGAATATTTGACGAAGGAAGAAATGCGTCAGTTATAAATCAGTATTTGAATTGCGTCGATTACTCTGGAACATAAGACATAGGAGTAGGTGCCCCCATGACACACATATTTCTAAACTTTATTCGCATACATCATTTTAATGCAATCAAACTGAATCTGAGAACCGAAAAAAAATCGATATATTTGTTTATTCAGAATTGTTCTGGCTTTTGTTTATGGATTATAAACTTAGTGAATTACTATGATGAATGCTGTGATTCAACTATGCACAGAACAGTACGCAATAAAATTACGATAACAATAAACCGTTTGATGTTACGTAATAATTTTGCAATGTAGTAAGCTTTCATTAGGATCCGAGAGACAGAAAACATAATTTGGATATGGCGCAATAGAGCATTAGAGCAATGTGCAATAGTAAAACATAACTACAAATAATTTTAGGAATATTACTTCCGCGTTGTTGTTTTTCTACATTATGTAGACCGGAGGCCGGGTTCGATTATTTATGAGGCTCCCGTTTAGGATTCCATTTCTGCTCGTGTAAAGCTAGATTTGCATGAATAACAATTTCCTCATTTTAAAAATCTACCTGTTAAGGAAGACAAATCGAATATCATTTATTCAACGCGACGAGCTATCGAGGCCGAATGGATCTTGTTTATTTTACGATGTTTATGTGGGTTACCGATTTTTGCACAATGGTCAAGGGGTCAGACGGTAAAGTTTAATCGTGTGTTTGTGCGGAGTGGGAGCGGGAGCGGGGGCGGGGGCGGGGAGCCGGCAAGGCTCTCAATGCGTTCATTATGCGCGGAGTCGTTAGCGCGCGGGTCAGCTGAGGTGCGTCTGTGGATCGAATAAAGGGATGCTGGTCCTTTATCCGGCGGTCGTTCGCTTGCGGCTAATGAATCAAACACTTGCGCGCGTATTGTCAATACCGAGCGAAATATTAACGCGCACCGACCGCCGATCGCACAATGCCGGATTAATTCACATTTAAACGTGTGAAAATATACCAGGCACAGGATGCACACATGCCGCCTTCTGGTACTTTGTATTTATCAGGCTTATAATTCGAGTAGAGTTGCGACTTTCGCGAGGCGCATTGTGCGTCGTCAAAAGATGTCGCTGAGAAGCACGCCGCTCATTACCGTTGTAATTACCGCCGACATATTGTAGTCTTTGTTGAGATGACTAATAATGACAAACGTATTTCTGCAAGAACGCTTTATTCATGGCGATGCCTTTTCACCGCGTATTATTTCCGCATTGTTCAATAAACACGAAGCTTTGAATGTTTTCCTCGAGTTATGTAAAGGTAATTACGAATTTCTAGTGTACATTTTTTATGACAATTAGTTTCTCCAACTGTTCCAACACTGTATGAAATGCAACAGAATCAGTAAGAAGCATTTGGCATAACAAATTTCGTTATAATGCATACTATCTAGTATAGCGGGCTAAGTGGCGCAGGGGATCCCAGTGGATTTGGCAGTAAGCGGCTCCGGAGCTTGTTTGCCGGGCGCTCCCTTAAAATGGGATCAGGCCGGGATGCAGATTGCCTGGACGTTCTGCGAGTATAACGCACGTATAAAGTCTATATGTGGATGGATAATGTTAGCTTCTTATTATTTTAAATGGGGACTGCGGAAAAAAATCGTGTAATTTTTTTTAATTTATTATCACTATATATACTTACATAATCTAACATATTTTATACTATTACAGTGATGATTGTTGCTAGAGAACTTTAAAAAAATATTCTTTATCAGCGATTCACACTCGAATCTTTATGGTTTCCTGGTACATCCTGGTAATAAAATAGCCAATGCATAAATAAACATTGACCATGGCTCGAAGCAATAATACACGTACTCAATTAAAATCTATATGAGTTATTGCGGCAAAACAATTGATTTCGATTAAAACTGCCAATCGAACAAAAGATACTGCATCGTCCTTAGGTCATGGCAATACGTCAAAATAATTTGTTTAAGTACTATCAAGATAAACAATTTTAAACACTAGACTCCATTTTAAGCAGCGACGTGATCGAAAAATGATACGATGATGTAAGTTGAGATGTGATTGATGATAGCAAAGAAATTTGTCGTAGTAGGTGATCAAATAACATACTAGAAGGTGAAAATTTCCAAAGCATCAATGTATGAAGTGATAAAAGCTATTTATTTCACTAAAAGTTTAATGGCCTGACAAAAATTCACAACGTTAATAAAACAATGACCGGCCTGTGATTCTTGGTCCCGCGTCACGAGCAGCCCGGGGGCTACGATGCGTAATTGTTTTAAACTCGTCTTTTAATTGTTCTATCGAGGGTAGGAATTTATGGTTCGACGTGATCTCTAGCCTTAATGCCGCTCGCGTTCATTTGCACCATTATTTCCGCATCGCCGGACCACCGGTATGCATTCCTACAAATACAATTTGATCGAAAACAAATCCAATCTCGATTACAATAAAGTTTCTAACGTAATATAATTAACATTTAAGATAATGGATATCCATTGTTTCTATTCACATAATAGTGGTTTGCATGATTAATATTGTGAAACTGATGAAGAAGGGGCCAATTGGGTATTGGGAACCTATTACAAAAGTTCAGCGACTTTCGTAATGCATTGACAAATGCCTACCTGTCATGACAATTTACGCTCCTGTCAAGACATGGTGCTAGTTTTGAAATGATAATTGTAAGTAGGCAGTGGACGTGTTGTCACACACACTCCAGGCAGCGTGGGCGCAGCGGGAAGATTTACGGGTGTATTTAAACTGGTTTAACATTAAACGGCAAGGAGGCGATTTGATCGTTAAATTGGCCGTTATGTAGCGAGTTAATATCATTGCTCGATACCACCCAGGCGATGCATCCGATCACTTATTTCAGTTTGTACTTAACTTGGTTGTAGACACGTTCGCCAGTTGTGATGAATTTAAATATTATTAGAAACTAGCTTTCGCTTGCGACTCCGTCCGCGTGTAATTAAAAAAAAAGCGAATAGCCTATGTGCTCTTCCAGACTATCCTCTACATCTATACCAAATTTCATCGAAATCTGTTTAGTCGTTTAGGCTACAATCTCTAACAAACATCCATCCATTCATCTAAACTTTCGCATTTACAAGATTAGTATGAATAATATTTTGTCCGAGTTTCCAACAATTACACAATTACCATTATCGCTTGTTAGAATGCCATGATTGTATCTGTAAATAACAATTAAAATTTTATTCACTACTATCGTCGGTAAGTTTACTAACCTCAATATTGTTATTTTAATACGTTATAATAATTTGAATGGAGCTGTCGATAACTAAACCGTAACATATCGCCTATTGTAGCAACAATAACGAAAATATTCTCAGTTATTGAGTTGAGTGAGCGGTAAAAATGACCAAAACACTTACGTCGGTGTCGGAATCGAAAATTATTCAGCGGTAAAGAGCAATTAAGGCGACTCACGCCGCAGCGATTGTGCGGGATCGAGCGTCGCCCTGTGCGGCTATTGTCCGCGGAAATTAACACTAGCGGCAAAAACACGCCGCATGGCCGTCGTCTCCTCGGAGCCCACCGGCCACTACAAATTATATTGTTTTTAATTGATACAAAACTCGCACTTAGGCTATCAGAATCTGCAAAGACGTCAAAAAAGTGATAAAAACGCCACCTCAATTTATTACTACTGTAAAACATTACGTCTGTATTCAGCAGCATCGGCATTTTCTTAGTTTGAATATTCTGGAAGTGTTATTTGTCAATGCTATAAATGACCTTTAAGACATGAATACTTTGTTACTAGCAATGTTTGAAATTGTAAATAAGGTACCGAGTGTGCTTACATTGTTGTTTTTTAAAACACACGGCGAGACAAATGTATGAATTTTATTCTGACGCATCTAGTATTTTGTTCTAACACCTATTTACAATAGACTGTTTTACATTCGTCCTTGACTACGAATGCGATTTACGTAACCCGTATACTTATGTTGTTTTTTTTTAAACTACCTACAGTAAATTGAATCGCAAACAATATTGACGAAAGTATATTAAACTTTCTAGAAAACCGTAATATCGAACAAAAAATGCATTTTTATGTAAATTATGGACAAAAGGAACAAGTAGGTGGTTACAATAGATTGATGGACATAGCTTGTATAATCGATAATCGATGGGAAAGTAAAGTTATTGAATAGAAAACTAGCGTATCGATGATATCCATAAGCTAAAGTTAATCGATATGGACCAAAAAATGAACTGAATCTATAATGGACTACTCACAGAAATCTTAGAAGTGAAGGTTCCGAGTGGTGGTGAAGCAATAGTACCGAAAATAAAACAATTTTTAATCATACCTGATGTCGTTTCGTTCTGGGTTGACATACGAAGGCAGAGGGTTGGGATTAACAAAGGTTCATAAACGATTTTAGGCCACAGTTACAAACAAATATTACGATATTCCGGTATATGCTGCTTTTAAGCAGATACACCGATCAACTACTTGTGCTACTGTTAAATTGAAACTTGAAGGAAAATAAGAGACAAACACGTAATTAAGCTTATAAATGATTTAATCATCACCAAATCAATCCTTACTAAGCTCGTATTAATTTATAAGCGATTAAATCTTAAACAATATATTATATTATATTATATTTAGAACTTGCCACCCGCCTTATCATAGTCGAATATCGTGACGCTCGTCCGTCAGGAACCAATCGAACGATGGGCCCTTGATTGAATTGATTGAAAAAGAAACGCGGAGGGACGCGAGGCAGCCGGTATTTTTATAGCCGCTACACGTCCCAGAACGCGTCGGCGACACATTCCCGGCGGGGCGACGTTTTTGCAGCGCCAACTTTCATTAGACAGCGCGCGCGGACCGAGGCGTTTCCTTTTAATAAATGAGTTATGCGTTTATTTCCAAGATGGCTGCTTTTATCAGACGCTGGTGTCGAGAATTTACAATGGCACCGGGTTTTTTTGAGTCGCAATAAATTTAGTAATTAAACACATTCATGTTTAAATCGCTACCTGAGCTGAGGGACGGCAGGCAAGGTGATAAAAAATAAAGATGACCAGCTTAAACGTTTTAAGCTGTGTATGAGTTACTCAGCTTAAACGTTTTTAAGCTGTGTATGAGTTACTACAGACCAATTTAAGATTCATAAAGTGTTTAATTATTGCTTCCAATTATAATATAAACTTTGCACGAGTTTAAGGAATTTGAAAAACAAAAAAATCTTGATGACATTATTATCTACATTTATGGAGGATTACTTACACTTACCTGATTATGTTTTGTCATTATTTATTTTTAAAATATTAAGTCTGAATTTAGTTATTATATAACCGACTATTTATAGCTAAATTTATTTCGACTAAGAAACGCAGACTCGGTTGTTTTTTTCTCAATCGTGATTTATATTCAGGGGCTCTTAGGAAATAAAATAATCACAGTCGCGTCGATTTGCATACAATGGTAAAATAATTTTACGCGCGTTTCGCCGCGCTTAATTCTACTTTTTATTTGACTTTCCGCGCCCTATCTATGAATCAAACGATCTCTCGGATCCAAGTTTCGTTTAAGTGTTAACATTTTATGAGGTTTTTTTTACAATATATTTCAATACAAAACACAGCATCGCTTTTGCTCTAACACTACGAATTCGTCATCGTCAGAATGATCAAAAGTGGATTTTTTAAATATGATTATGAAAACTGGCAACTTTCACTCGATAAAATTACGTAAAATGTTAGGTAAATATTCAACTACTGTCCGCTATTAACACTTAAAAATTTAGTTGATTAATTTGGTTTGCGTTTAATAAATACGCAGATAATTATTAAGAGGCCAGTCTTAGCACGATCATTTAAGATAAGAAAGTTAAGAGTTTAGTGCATGGCAGACGGCATGGCGGGATTGCCTTGCCTGCCTCGCCGCAGCCAAGATGGCGCCGGCCGCGAATGCGAACGCGCGTGGTGCGGTGCGCGCTACTCAACATTCAGTGTAGCATTATTAAGACGATCACGGCCAACAAACTAAAAATTCTCGCCTCGTAATACATTCAGAGCAAACACTGTCAGTCATAAATTCAGCACAAAAGTGCGACGGAAGGCCGGCCGGCAACAAAAGGGCATGACTTCTCCGGCAAAAAGATGATCCTTAATCTGATTAAATCTCCATCGCGGCGGACGTCGGAGCGTGAAAGATTAATGAATATTTGTGCGAGGATTCCCGGAGCTTGGCCGGCACGTAGGGCTGTCATAATCATGTTAGGCGGCAGTGCGGCCGAGCCGGGCACGCACGCCGCCGAGCTGCCGTTAGCCAACGCAGCTTCTAATCGACAACGTCGACTGCGTCCTTCTAACTTTATCATGTTACACAAAATATTTTAGTGTCAATTAATTGTTAATTCATATCTGATCATTATGTCTTGAGAAGCTCTGCGGTATGAGTTTGTATTCGATTTGGTTTCCTCAAGACAATGTAAGTGATGTAATCCGATATGCAAAAGTGAGATTTTCGTTCGTAGCGCTAACAGCGACAATATGACGCAACCTCCCGATGGCAAATCGCAATTGGCATTTCGCGCGAGCTCAATAAACACACTCGTAAAAGAATCAATTGAGAGCCGAAAGAAATTAAACGTGAGAATGTATTGTTTCATGCGAGCGTGAACAAAACGAAAATCGTTATTTGCGTTAACCAGCTCTCAGGTCGTTTTCGACCTCCTTTCTTCTCGGACATAAATCGCGATAAATAAAAGTAATATTTACGCGGTCTAAATTGAAAAAGTACAACGGAGTTAATGTGTCGCTTTTGCGACTGTTAGCGCAAATACAATTGCAAAGATTAAAAATATTTAGAGTTATTGTTTCTGCTTAACTTTTCTTTCTCAGTGTTTGTTATGTATTAACTGATTGCATATACAAGCAATCTGCAAAGTTTTCAAAGCAGGTTTTAAGAAGTACAACACAATATTTTAACTTCAAATTTGTTTTGAAAATAACGTTACACATGAAGAGTACCTGCTGCACAAGAATGTATTAGCATCATATTTAGGCCTAGTTCCACAAACAAGTCAAAGAATAAATACAATGGTCATTAAACCGTTTATAGAAGTGGATTGAGTACCGGCTAATTATTTATCAGAGAGCTTGTGGCGGCAATAAAGCCGGCTCATCAATGATGCAGACAAGCAAACAAAGCGCGCGTGGTGCGCGGCCATTATCCGCCATAAGACATCATAAACGGGCCACCATCATCTGCCCTTATAAAACATTCATACTCATCTCACATTTCGGCGCCCCTCTTAATTTCGCGTGAGCCTCTTCTAGGTTCGTGTAAAAACTTCGGGTGTCTTTTTATGACTTTTACTGCGGTATAATTGGGAGGGGCGAGTGCTCGCGTCCCCGAGGTGACATAAATACCCTCCCCCCACTCGCCCGCTCTCCACTGGTACCCCCTCCCCCTCTTAATCTCATGTAAGACTACACGGTACGGAACTAGCGCATTAAAATGTCTCGACGACTACAGGTTAAAATTCTTAAAAAGACGTTTAAAATGCAACAACTTTTACGGGGAGACTTTAAAATGAGATTTAAAGTAATAGTTTTAAGGTATAAAATGCATGGACGTAAAATAATTTTATGGTGGTCGGAGCATTAAAAGCACACTAAATAGCTAGCAGGAGTTATTACAAAATGGTTATAATAGCATAGAGCAGGAGAGATACATATAAAATACTGCAATACTTCAAATTTTTTCAACAATAATATTTTTTATCTCTTTTGTTACCAACTTTAGTTACTACCCAGCTTAGTTTTATGGGAAACTGTTGTGCTTTGTCGTTATCAACTTAAAAAACGTAAATACTTTTATAAAATGGAGACATAGAGAATAATTCTTTAGCTAGCTGCGATTTAATCTTTTATTTGTCACACGGACGCCGAATGCAAAGGACAATTTGCACGAGAACGGACAATATTTGATCTAAGGAAGTAATATGTCTAGTAGCTTCCAATATCAAAGAGCCCCGGTCCGTCGCAGCCAATGCGATTTCAATTTTATAGAGGGCGGAAAGACGCGAGGTGGCGACGCGACGCGAGGTGGCATCGCGGACTCGGGTGTGCATGTATTTATTTGCGAATTCCGAATAGCTTTCAATATGTAGAGGCGGCTGTCGATCTCCTCCAATATCGCATTGCAAATGTCACGCCGCCATTGAACGCCTGCCGGGGATTGCCGCACGCATTCGTCCCGCTGCTAAGAATACGATATGTCACTCGTTAATAACTTATTGTAAATCAATGGACATAAATCCACCAACAGACCGGTAACATTTGCATACTATATTGAACACAATCAGATTCTATTTGAAAAGGAATTTGTGTGAAAAAGGCTCAAGTGACCGCACATAGACATTACGAAATCACATACATTGGATTCAAAACGTCATTCTTTTAAAAAGTATTAGTAATTAGGGTACAAAAGTACCTACTTTTTATCAGAATAAAGAATTATAACAAGCATTTGCATACAGCTGTGCGCAGCGCGGCATCATCAGCTACGACGACCTACAGAGCCACAACGCGCGATGATAGATGAGCGACGCGAAAAACATATCCGTAATTGAGATTTCTATTACTGAAATTGAAGGCGACCGATCCGTTTTTTCCATGTTTGTTTACATAATGTGAGTGGCGTCGGCGCGCTATCGCGTTTCGGAAGCGCGGCCGGACGTCAATTTGTATATTGTCATTATGAAAGCGCGAGCAAAGTTTAGCAGCTACCATCCATCATGGTGTGACGGCCGCTCGCTACGATATCGCCTAATACGTATTGATTTCCCACTTAGCGTTTTTCTTGGGAAGCTCGGCGCTCCACCCTTCCGTCCGGCGCGCATTAACGAGCTGTTTGTCCTCCACTCGTATTGTGTCGACACCGCTCCACCGCACGCCTTGTCTCCTCCTCTTGTACTCGGACTTACAACTGTCTTCGGCACTTATGTATCTTTAACCATTGGAAACAAAGTAAATATAATCTATATGAAACGCATAGGTTGTTATGAATAACAAATAAATGGTATTAGGTAGCTAGTTTAAGCCAAGGCGATGTTTTTGGAAAAATTGTCTACACACCTATGTACATGTCGAACATAAATCAATTGATGAATACAGAACATTTATTTTACAAAGTTATCAGGGCATGTTTGGGTGATCACATTTTAATATCGAACGAAAAACTCTAAGGCAATATTTTTATTTGTCTCTATATTAACTGATATTTAATCAATTAAAAGTTTTAGACGTATATAACGAATCTGTACATACGTTACAAGTACATACATGGCGAAGAAAAAGATTGCGTCACCGAGGTCCCCGGTGGGGGCGGGCGGCGAGAACAATGGTTTCGGTTCTCACACGTGTGGAGGATTATTTGCATTCGGAAATAAAGAGAGGAATGATAAAAGAAAGGCGCGAGCGAGGTCCCGCCGCCTCGGGCCGGGGATGGGGAACTAGGAAGTCGGGGGGTAGGGGGTGGTGCCTTCGAGGGGGATGGGGCTCGTTACGCGAACAATGGAGAAATAATGTACAGATTGCAGTGAGCGATGCGCCCTGCGCGACTCAGGTGTCTTAGTTCTGTACGGACCTCATGCCTATTGTACTGTAGCCACCCATCTTGTATAGACTGCGGTGAATATAAATACCTCTGTCAGACTTTAGAAATAGACCTCAGTGGAAAATCGGAAAACTTAATACTAGTAAATTTAATAGTATTTTTCCTACTATTTAAACTTATATATTTATACTACTTATTTTCTCTATTGCGCTGATCCCTACTATAAACCTACATTCCGGTTGGTCTACAATAAACACTACATAGTCCTCCGCATTACGTGCCCGTGTCGTTTCTTAAAGAGGAAATGTTTATTAGTAGACGATTATTCCATCCGAATGAGAGTACTTGCGGTGTTAACTGATAACCAACTACAGATCAACGTGTGAACATTGTATTTAATGAGGGCGTAACGGGCGAGGCGAGGAGAGGCGAGGCCGGATCGCTTAATAAAGGATGCCTTGATAGGAAGCGCAAGCAATCACAACAACAATCACCCTATCCTCGCATGACACCGAAAACGTCCTCGTCCATAAGTATAAATTAATCCATTTAGAGGCGGGCGACGGGCGACGGGTGACGGGCACCAACTGCGCCCGATTAACGGAAGCGTCTACTTAACTAATTTATCCCCGGGTGGTTTTAACAGAATGGATAGCAGTGATTACGAGCAGCGGTGGCGCGGTCGTGTGACGGTCGTCGCGCGGCCAGCAGCCGGAAATATCAACAATACGATGAATGTTAAATTTACGAATACATGTACGTGTTTGTCCATCGATTGATTGTTTTGTTAAGCTTGAGTGGCAATGTATAGGATACATTATTAGTGGGGCGGATAATCGATTAGCTGAAAGGCTCTGCAGAACTACACGGCGTTTGTAAACTTCCTACAAATGGGTAGATGCGTCTGTAAAGGTGTGAGCAGCAACGGTGTCTCTAGGGGGCGTTCTCATAACGACAACATATACAAACCGGTGCTTACTTGAAATATGGTGAGTATGGCTTTTAGCCAAAGATGAACATGAATGAGACAAGAGTAAAAGCAATTGTTTTGTAACACTTCTGTGCCAAGTTTTCTCGTTGTAATAATTTCATACTACATTTGTTGGTTAGTTAAAGTTGAATTAATTGAGTCAGCTCATCTGACGCGCGACAGCATCCTGACTGCGATGCCAAAGGAAAACGCCGTTTAATCCATTAAGGCAATGAAATAATTAACAGTCAAGAACTCTTTAGATTGATTTGATAGCTGTCCATTGCTTAATTAAGAGCTAATGGAAGTACTTACTGATATAAGAGGATATGAGGATGTATAACAATATTAAGAAATTAAATTTAGTCATTTATACTATCGCTATTATTATTATTATTATTAAAGTACTTACTTTAAGATAGTAAGATTCAGGTAATTCAACAAACCAGCGACATTTTAATAACATGGATCAAATAGAACAAAAGCATGTGGACCGAGCACTCGACAAGATGAAAGTTAAAAGGGTCGCGGGGGCTAGGGGTGGCGAAGGGGGAGCGGGTTGAATGTCTTATTCCTTCCACAATTCAGAGGTATTTCGTGTTTTTCATACGCAAATATATCCTCGTTATGGAGGCGCACGTGAGGCTGCGATTGCGTGCGCGCTCAGGAATACCTCCGCAAGGTTGAGCTACGCCCAATCGTCGCCAAGAAACACAAAGAGCAATCAGCCGAAATTCCCTTGTTTCTCTTACGAACTATTACGTTTTTTGTTGTTTCTTCCTGAACAAAATTTTTCAGTTATCTGTGATATGAAAAAAAAATAATTGTTTACTTTAATGTTCTTTAAACATTTAATTTAAATTATCAGGGTCATAAGATTAGATCAGATAAATATCATCTTGTATTAGAAAACATTGCAGACTAATTTGGACCTACAATTATTATTGCATACTCAGGATGCTTGCCTGATGCTAATACATTATTTAGTGTCGGAATATTGTGAGGTCGCAATTTAGGGGTTAATTTAATGATTTACTATGAGTTAACTAAAGTTTTAACAACCTTTTGAAAATTATTAACCTATGGCCCCTTGTAAATTTCAGGTCACATTTAGACTTATTGATATTTTACCAAATAACTATGGCTTTTTCATGAGATGTCACATATATCTTAATTCTATATCATTGTCAAGACAACCAACATTTATGTTACTGTTGCTAGACTCTTCAACAGGAATTTACAATAAAAATACATGTAAGTGAAACTATTTGATCTAATTGACGTTACTTGTGTTTCATGAAATCATATATTCTAAACACAGTACTACAAACATTATAGGCCGCTGTGAGAGATTTGACTTTTAAATTTGTATATAGCTTTATGATTGCTGATTTTCGTTCCTTACTTTGTTTTTTAGTTTAAAACAAAATGTTTGTCCCATAAATGGTTAAGTAAAGTTGAAAAACACAATTAAATACATCTTATTTCTTTAGATATTATATATTTAAATTATCTACAAACTATGTAAATAATCGAAAAACAAAAGACATTTGAAACACAATTAACAACCAAAGATTGATCGTAAAAGCAAATTAATCAAATAATTTAGAACAATTGCAATAGTAATAATATTATTAAGTACATAATAAAGTTGTCCAATTCATTCATAATTCAATTAATTGCAATAAATCATTACTTACAATTGAAATCTCTCATACACTGAGGTTTCTTTAAAATACCATGTTAAATTTTAAAGAACGGAGAATAAAACAGAAAGACGTACCTCAACTAAGTATAAATAATAGCTTAACTCACATGTGCTTCGGTGTAAAAGTACAAATGAAGTCTGGTATTCTAGTGTTATATAATGAAACTTAAGTTATAAGTCAAAAAGAATAAAAACCTATCAACATCTTTAACATTTCTTAAGCGAACACTTTTTGTCGTAAGGAATAATATATATGAAATCTCATTACAAGGGAAATATTGTCCTCCATAAATATACTTACTAATACCACTAAAGACTATGACTACTACCAATTTTCATTCAGATGTGTTATAAAATCTATAATAGTCAAGGTATAAATAGCGAACTATTTACTACTAACTTTTTATGAAATGCTCCATAAATTATTACGCAATAAGTGGGTAACACCATCTGTACAGTCCTCATATATATTATTTTCATTTTATGTACAACTCAATGAATATATTCACTCTATAATAAATTTAGCAATGTAATTAATTTAAAAGGTTCATGTATACAGTTTTTACTCCATATTCATTACATCTCACCGTCCTCAGAACATTATTAATCCACCTAGAAGGAATTGTTCAGTTCTTTACGACTGTCACCAGGATTTTCCCTTTCCCATAAGAAGAATTATCATTAAAGTACTATATTAATAAAGTACATGAATTATTGTTTCATTTTTAAAAAAAAACCGACACAAATAATCAGATAATGTATCATGTAATTCGCTAATGTAAACAAATTAAAATTGTTATGTTACCTTTGTTTGGTCAAATTCCTCCAACAGTCTGTCATTCCTTTGTTTTTCATAAATAGCACGAGCTAATGCACTTCTAGGACGATATAAACCGTTAACAGCCATCTTTTGATTCTCCACTAAGCTCAGTCTTAAGTTTTTATATGAATAGTGTTTTTGTTTTGGACAAATATTTTCACATTCTTTATTGAGATAACAATAAAAAATATCTTTGTTACTTTGATCAGACTTGTACAAAATTTCTGGGTAACTTAAATATATCAAGTTAGAAAAAAGGAGGTAAAACAACAACATTAAATATTTTCTACTGCTTAGCTGTCCACATTTTCAAATAACCTCCGAAATGTAGAACAAAGCACAAATGTTTCACCTTTGTATAATGCATATAATTAAGAAATATAATTAATACAAGCAACTAATGGTTTAAAGCTAAGTTTACACGGAAATTAGAAAAATTCATAACCCACAATAACTTTATTGTTGATACGTCAATGTCACATGTTTTTTGCGATAAGCGAAAGAGGGCGCGGCACGAAATGTCAAGAATAAAAATCGGGCTATGACACAGATTATGAAAATATATTGCGCTTAACGCAAGCGTAACAATATTAGGAAAGTTATACGAAAAAAAATCAGAAATTATTAAAAAGCTAAATAAAACTAAACATAATAGAAATCCGACTGTATTTTATTTTGAAAACTTGATTTGTTATTTAAAATAACATAAAAATAGAAATGAATCGTTTT
Organism: Papilio memnon; assembly: GCA_003118335.3. Lineage (NCBI taxonomy): Eukaryota > Metazoa > Arthropoda > Insecta > Lepidoptera > Papilionidae > Papilio > Papilio memnon. Next base: position 3,059,081 of record LD688936.1, read on the forward strand.
GCTACTAAAAATAATACCAACCATTTGTTGTTTGGATTCTATTGATGCTCTCGCAACAATTTCACGAAGAACATTATTCATCATATTGATTTCACTAATTTCACTAAAGTATCAAGTACTTCTAACGAGTTAAACCACTTATTATCAACACAATTTAACAGTGTTTTAAAGAGTGAAACCACAGTTGCTTGATGGAGACATTTAACAGTACTAGAGTGTTTTACGGTATATTGTTTGGTGAGAGGTGGGAGATTTTATTGATTTATTTATAAAAAGTAAACGTTTGAGACCTAAATCCCGGTTCGGCCTTGGCCGTGACCGGCCGGCGTCCGTTCACTGCCAGAGCGCTGCGCATGATCACCTCTATAATTTCGATAGAATTAACAATCAAAATTAGATTGTTATTTACATTAAAACATCGTATGTAAGCATTCAACAATTGCAGATTTCAGAATGTGGAAAGAAAAATCTGTTGTGCATAACATTACTTGAAATGAAATATTTTTATATTTTCCCCATGGTTTATGTTATTTTATGCGCTATTTTTAGATGGTAAAGTGTATGGAAGTAAATAATTGTTTGCTTACCTTTTTTTCGACCGGAAGAACTTTCGGCTGATGAAAATTTGCCATTGTTTTATTGTGATTTCTTCAAATTCTGTAATATTTTATTTGGTTTGAAGTGAGTCCTAATATGTGGAATTCCGCACGTATAGTGGCTATCTTCAGGTATCGCTATGTAGGTTTTAGATAAAAAATTTGTCGAACATGATAAACGACGACAGATAACACGATTATAACGCGTCGTTAACCAAATAAGTTATTTCTATTTACCGCCGTCAGTATTATGTTATTTTTTACATTTAACTGCAAATCTGTTTATGTATATTTAAGTAGGTGCTATTATCAAATTATAAGGTTTATAAAAATGTAAAAGAAGAAAATAATAAGAAGGTACTGGGATAGACAAAAAGTACCTAGAAAATTATGATAAAAGACAAAAGAGTAAATAATTGTGTTGCGGGTTCAATATGGCTTTTTCGATGACGTCGTTCGCCTCGAGCGGTGTCCGCTGCGCAGGCGCAGGCGCGCGCGGGACATTTAAAATAATTACAAGCCATCGGAGAGACGTAACAGCCAGTGTTTTGAGACCATTACTTATTTTTTAATTCCGAAAAATTGTTTTAAAAGCACACACTTAGAGCCTATTGACGCATGGCGGACAATAAATGAAATTTTTATAATTTTCAAGTAATGCAAAGTGCATTATGTTATTACCAATTTGGTGTTTTGATAATTCCGAAAATTTAATCTATCTATACTAATCTATAATAATAAAGCTTAAACACACACTTCTTTGTTGCCTAAGATGTCAGCAATTACAGCATATTTTTGAATAATACTTTTTTT
>LD688936.1:3072126-3097927 GCA_003118335.3 Papilio memnon
TTTTAACGAATATTCTAATTATTAGTATTCGCAAGAACCTGATCAATATTAATCGATTGGTTTTCAATTGAACCAAATAAAATTGACTAGCTTTGCGTCCCGATAGTCATCGGAAGGACTTTTATTACTTTCCCATGATTTTTAAATACTGTAATGCAATAAAACACGTTCTGTCATTAAGTTTGTGTCAGTATATGTGTAATGATTGTATACGAAACTTATTCCAAACTCAATCTGCTAGAATTCGAAATAATCCAATCAATAAGACTAGTGTGAGCACGTTGCTGTATTCGGTCACCTCGCCCGAAGGGGTGGCATTTGTATAGTTGTACAAATTGCTCGGCGCGTGTTTATCTACGCGCCGCGACCCCCGGCACCAATTTATCTTGAACCCCTTTCGTCCTCACGACATTCCATTGACTTTGTAACGTTTTGTGCTAACGTGTAACTGCTCTTATTGCGTTTTATATATCAATTCTCAATTAAGCAAGAATTCGTTAAATACGTATTATAAGAGAAGTTGATGGACTACAAAAGTCGGGTTTAGTTTAATTTTGAACTTTGCTAAAAGTAAATTTAAATGTGTAAATAAATAAATAAATGTAGTATTATTTTTTATTGTAAGGCTTTAGTCTTTTCTTGTACATCAGTTCAGAAATATTTGATTTTTAATTATTAAAAAAAATATTTACGTATTCAAGACTACACATGTATGCCTGTCTCAGTATAATGACATTCAAAAGTGGTTAAGTGTATTGTCGTTTAAGTTCCTTACACTGAGAGCTCGTAATCCTCATTGAGATGCTCGGGGTAAGCAGAGAGACCATTAATCACCTCCTCCTGGCGCCGAACTTTGTCTATTCACTCCAAAGCTCCACCTCACTCCGATATTTTCTTTAACTTTTAAGCTTTCCACGAAACTTTTTATTAACTTCTTGTTTTAAGTATTTTGAATAGTAATATATCTTGTGAAGAAGTCTGAGGTTTTATATTACTGCATCTTTTTATAATCTGTTTGAAAGTAGCATTATCAAATTAGATTTGAATACTTTCTCAATAGAGATAAAGAGGCTTTCTTTTCCTAAGTAATTAATTCAAATATCTAAGAAAGATACATGTGAAAGTTCTACTAATAATATTAATTTTACATTAAAATGTATTTCCTTACCCAGTTTTGTGAATACAGAGTTTGCGTTCCCTAAAATTGTGATTGCAAAAGTGAATAATAAATTTATGAAATTGAATTTGTGGGCAAGTAGCGCAAGTTAATTTCATTAGATTAGGCAGCATTTCAATGTAGCTCAGAATTAGTTCCACCTTATTGCCGGTTTGAGAATTTTTATCACAGCTAAAGCAATCAGAGCGCCAATAATTTCCCTCATAATGACTTAGCGGTCGTAAAATTTGAGCATTGCGCCAAAATGGTGGCACATTAAAATTCTCTCCCCATCGTTATAACTGGAGTTATCGGCGGGCACCGATCCGCCGCCGACGATCGGGACAATCGGCATTTCCATCTCAATCGCCCCCGCCCCGCCCCGCCGCGCTCCCCCGAACGCCCCTCGCGTCCTAGAACACCCGCACCCGTTAGTTTTCTTTTTTAAATCGCGCGTTAAGGATTTGGCGTGAATGCGTGAAGGGTTGCTGCCACCCTACCCGGACGTCCCGCCTACTCATATGTCCTCGTCTCCTTCGCGACACACGCCACTAAGGGCCTAACTAAAAATTTCTATTTTTTGTTCATCTAAGAAATCCAGATTGAACCGAAAGGAAAGGAAAGTGTCGATGTAACAAAAATTGAAAGAGATCACTTACATGACCTTATTTGCTCAAAGATTTAGTTCGAACTTATTTGTTCTTCACGAACTTAACTAAGTTTTGTAAGTTTAGACATGACACGGAGAGGATGGAGGGAGACAACTTTTCACAGTCGTATTTACAAGTGCATCTACAAATCGAAGTGGGTTCTAACACTCACACTTTAAAATATCTTCAATGCAACTATGTCTCATATATGTAAAATAATGCGGCCGATATATTCTTAACCTCCTCGGGGGGTTGGAAAGGGTGTGTGGGGTTAGAAAAGGCCCCCGCGAGCGACTTATTCCGATATAATCAATAACTTAGTGAGATCCCCTTTGCATCCGGCCGTGTGACAGTTGCCCCAATCGAACGGGCTAAGGGTTGTTTCTACTTTTTTGTTCAAACACTGTCTGATTAGAGACGCGACTTTGCCCACGAGCTTTTTGAAGTTGATGTTGTTTCACGAATGGCTAGCTCTTAGCCGTTGCTCATTTTCCGCTCTTTCGATAATCAGTGTTTGCCCTTTCCTTCAAGTACACTTATGTAAATATTAACTGGCGGAATCCAATTTACATAATGTCAATCTTTGTGCTTTATCAAATGTTCGTTTAGATGTAAATTTAAGATGGGCAAAGAGTTAAATGATAAGTGTACATAGGAGTCGTACGTGGTTTGTAGGTATTTGTCATCAATTGCTTTTTACTTTTAAATGTTATTTTTTTATTGTGGGATAGTAAAATTTCTCACGAAATAGTACAGAAAATAAGCACTGGTTAAGTCTGAAGTAAAATTATTAAACTACAAAATACAAAATTACTTATTTTTCATTCTTTCCTGATAAATAATAGAATTGTACCCATTATTATTATTAATTTCATGTGCTTCGCTTACTTAATGTTATCGAATTCAATTCCAGACTTGAATTAAGATAAAACTCAACTTAGTCATTAAAATGTAAAATCTCATTATTTCTTTATCAAGATCTCTATTGAGTCTCGGAGAATAACTCTCTTTTTTTAAAGTAAAAGGAATTGAATTAACATAGACAATAAAATAGACTTTCCATTATATTAAGTTTTGTGTAGCGCCCCTATCCAGTGCAAAGTACGTACACCATCAAAACTCATACAAATTTTGTGGATGGCTGTACAAAGACCTTTGCAAATTTTTGTTCTATGCCCCCAGGTTGGTGGTATAGTAAAAAAGCTTAAACAAAACCCCATCTCGTTATTTATATCAATAACACAGTTTTTAAATATTGTTCCAATTACTTACTTCTTGCTTTTAATCAAATTAATTGACTAATTTTATTTTAATAGTTATGAACTGGTTAATTGTCGTTTAAATTTATTCCTGGATGCATTTATTATGAAATCTACGTAGACTTTGTACGAAAATAGCCATGCCAGCAGCAGATACACTTGAAAGCAAGCCTGTGCACGTGCCAGTAATGGCATGAAAGTACCTATAGCTTATCTATTTAAGATTGATTAGTTTGATAAGTGACACATATGAAGTATCGAATTAGATTCATATGAAGCTAAGAGTCAATAGACGGGTATCATAGTGACGGAAGACACCCGCATAGCGAACTATGAATTTACACAACCACAAATTCACACCTGCTTTTATCCAACCCATCTCTATTACGAGTAAATGGGAAATTAATTATCGAACTAATCATCCTTATTTAGACAAACTATAGCACTATATGGTATTTCATTTTGTGGCAGCTAAGGGCATGTCAGGAGAGGAGTCGAGGGGTGTAGGAAACCTGACACTGTCATTTCACATAACACTAGATGTTGCTCCCGACTTCGTTCACGTAGAATTAAAAGATAGAAAATAATATGGCCTATGTCACTCAGCGAAAACGTAGCGAAAGTTAATGGTGGAAGAATTTTTGAAATCGGCCCAGTAGTTTTTGAGTTATTTCAATACATAAAAAATCCAAAAATACAAATCTTTCCTCTTTATAATATTACTAGTATAGATGTGTATTCCCGCACAAGATCTACATAGATTTTATTTTTGTACTAGCTGTTCCCTTGCGGCTTCATCCGCGTGAAATTATAAAAATTTTATTTAAATGTTTACCTACATTTGTCAAATTATCAATTGCAAATGTCAAAATGACATAACATGATGACAAACCATGGCAATCTTGCTTCCTTGATGTTGGCAGCAACTTATGGTCTCTTTCCCACATTAGGGTTTTTATCGAAAATATTTACCCTCTAAGTATAATGGCGTGAAAATATATAACCTAAAGCGTGACATAAGTGTAGGGCTTTTTATTAACAAAAGAATTATTCAAAAATATGCTGTAATTGCTGACATCTTAGGCAACAAAGAAGTGTGTGTTTACGCTTTATTATATTAGTATAGATGTAAACTATCGAATTAGGATTTTTACTATTGTTTTTTTTATAAACAAAAATTCTCTTTGTTGTTTTTATGACCATAAATCGGTAACTGTATATTATATAAGAAATGGGAACAAAGGGTATTTGATTGTATTTATTAAATTGTCTTAAGATAATATCCATACATTTCTCGTTGATGTAATATACTCGTATAGTCTATGTTACTCAGTAATAGTGATACTTTCTAATGACGAAAGAATTTTTGAAATCGGTAGTTTCGGAGCTTATTAAATGCAACAATAAAATCTTTCCTCTCTATAATATCAGCATAGATGGGGCATTTTTGATTAGGACCGTTAATATCTTAGTTCTGTTATTCTAAAATTACTTATACAATCAGGACCTGTTTTATCCCATTTATTATATATTAACACTTTTAACTGAATATTTCTTTGGAAAATCAACATTTACATTTTCTCTCTAGGAAATGTTTTTCTTTCGTGTGTTGGATGAACGGACAGGTATAAATCTTTATTATGAAGAGGGTGTAACAAAATAAAACTCCAGTATCTGATAAACTAACTTTGAGTTTATTTTTACCATTTACACTTGACAATGTATTCGAAATCTGTTGTTGGCTACGGATTGTATGCGTCGTAGGCGCGTAGATCGCGCGTAGCCCACGCGTAGCGGCTCTACGCGCTCGGCACGCTGCAACGGAAACTACGCCACGCTGACTTACTACCAAAATATACCTTCAGTGAAATTGACACACTTGCTTTGGGATACGCAAAAGAAACATGACTTTAAATAAAGTATACATAGAAACAAATTAACCTCTAAATATGACAAACGCATGTTCGAAGACAATGGTTACGTAGAATTTTGTTACAGATTATAATAGTAGGAACGGTATATTTCACTAGTAAAGAATTTTTAAAATAATTTTAGTATTACAATACTCAGTATTAGGAACTATGATAGACACATGTGCTACCTTTAAGATATAAACTTATCGTAACAACATTATCTAAATAATTAAGAATGTGCACACTAATAATCATTTCGAGAATAACAAAATAATAATACAAAAGAGTGAAGTAGTTCAACTTACAGTGGAATACAAAACGAAGCGGAACAAAGCCTAAAATAAAGAAACAACAGCCGTGCCGGCACCGCTGGTAGCTTATACAACAGACTAATCCGAATTAATCTTAAATATTAAAATTTGTCTTCGGAAAGTATAGTGAAACTCTAGATGCGATAATATTGAAATATACATAGGAACCATGATTCATTCCGCGGGCTCTCGTCCGCGGAGACACAACATCGTAATACCGACATGTGAACCTACGCTAAACCAAACTTATATTACTCCCGACTCCCGACACCCAGGCCGAAGGGTACAGGGCCGCGGCGACCTGCGGCCTAGCGACCTAGCGTCGCATCAACAAACTTCAATAGCTATGTACTCAATAAAATTGTATACGCTAAACTAAATAATAATGTCGTAAAGACGCGCGCCTTCGCGTTGTCGCGCCGCCGGCACACGGCGCGCGCTTCCACACGCCTCTCTCCTGACTCAAACATTGCAAATAATCTCTCTCACCACTTACTATCATTAAGTGAAATAAAATTCACCTAAGTACGTTTACTAGATGTAACATGATTATAGGGTCTATTTTAATAAGTGCTCAATTGTGTAAAGTAAATTAAGATATAATCTAGAATATAATATAGAGATAAGCTGTTTATAATAAATTAACTAGATATTTTATTTATCTTCCTATGTTTCTGTTACATTGTGCAAGGACTTACTAATATATTAATGATTTAATCCTGAATTGATGACAGGTATACCACAGTACAAAGAAATTTCAGCAAGAAGTGGAATAACCGAATATTACCGTTAATGAACAATATTTTAATAATTCAATTAATTGAGTTCGTATTGTTATCATAGTAAGTATTTAGTGTCAAGTGAGTGTACGAAACAGCAATACGGAATGACAATTTGATTTGAATAGTAGTGTTGGTAGTGCGGAGAGTGTCGAGGCGGCGGAGGGCGGGCGCGGTGAGCGGGCGGCGCTCTGCACACAGTACACATAACAAGGACCGGTAACCGGTGGAATAAAACATTGCACTTTAAAAAAACAAACTCAATGTTGTAGTAGGATCGCTCGTAGATAAAATATTGTATTAGACTCCGCTAGATAAAATGTAAATATGTAAAATACTTTAAATAACGTGATCTGTGCCATCGAAAATATAAGGGAATCACGCACACGGCGAGGCGATGGGGTCACGGGCGTGTCCCGCGATGCCTCCACGCTCACTTACGCCTCTACTAATAATTATTATAATATCAATAAAAATTCAAGAATCACACTTAGTTCCAAAATAAACTCACTTGTTTGCGAGGCAGGCTGGGCGCTGGCGCGCAGCCCGAGTTTCGAGTTCGTTCGTTTTGGAAAAGTTTGCTACGATAATAATTATAATTAATTGTTACCAATAAGCCTACGCGGTGCGGTCGCGCAGCATCGCGCCGGCGAGCCCCGGCCCCCGGCTGCGCAGGCGCCGCGGCGACCGACCCCGCTCTACTGCCTAACATACGTACCTAACTTCGCGTCATGTTTAAAAAATCATATACGTATATCACTATATATATCTTCATACACTTACGATGCGTCAGGAACTTCTTACGAAAACGTATCTATGCCTATAATTAAAACGATTATATGTATGTATTACATAGCTTTAAACAATAATTAAATCGTAGTTATCAATATCGATAATATTATATGCATAAAGATAGGAACTTGCTTTCCTGGGAGATGATGGTAAAAGATGGGGCCGTGCCGGCGCGCCCGCGGATCGCGCGGCTCCGCAACGATAAACGTATATTATAAAACCTGTCTAACGTATGATATGAATGCGGCCGCGCGCCGCGTGCAGCGAGCAGCCGCCGCCTCCCAGCGCGGCGGCCGGCCGGGGCGATCGCGCGCCGCCCCGCTAACCTACACTTACATACCTACAAGCTTTAAATGTATAACTAGGAAAGTGCCGCTTCCGGCGACGTTCAACGAAAAGAAGCGTTAAGAGCTAATAGTGAACTGCTGCGTTGTCGGACAACGGACAGAGCGCGGAGCTCCAGGGTAGTAACTATACATTTCGTCGGAACGGGACTAGTGGCCGGCGCTGGCCAGCGGCAGCTCGCCTGGCGGCGGGAAGCGCGGCCCAGGCGCGCAGAACCCAACGCTTGCCTCCTTGGGCGCGGCCGAGTCCTGCGCAGCTCGCGCCGCCAGCAGAGTGATCTGGTTCACGACGTCCTCCATCTCGTGGGTGAGCGGCTCCGGCGGGGCGGCGGGCTGTGCGGCGGCGTGTGCGGCGCGCCTCGAGTGCCCGTCTGCCTCCGTGTGCCGGCGGAAGTCGGCGGCGGTGCGGAAGCGTTCTCCGGGGCAGGCGCGGCATTCCAACGCCGGTTGCACGACGCGGATGAGGCCGCGCGCCGCTTCGCGCCCCGCATAGCACACGCGCGCTTGGTGAACCTGCAGCGGCGCAGGCGAAGGGAACGCCACCTTACAGTGCTTGCACACGTAGCACAAGTCGAAATCCAGCTCGCGCGCGCCCGCCGGCGGTTCGGTGGTGGGTGGAGGCAGACGCAGCGTGGAGGCGCCGGGGTCCGCAGCAATGTGGCGGATCTGCTCCAGCGTGGTGGCCGGCAGCTGCAGCACGCTGGCACCGCTCCCCGTCTCCACTATGAGCCCCTGCGGCTGAGGTTGCGGCGGCATTGGGTTCGGATTACCACCTATAACAAAAGAAAATCTACATCAGTAAACTACAAAAATAAATCGAACATAACATTTTTAAAGTATAAAAAAACTTAAATAAAGACAAAGATCAAATTTACATGAAATGACCCATAGAGTGACGGTTAAGTACTAGAGCGACTCTCGGGTGCGTAGTAAAGGGGTTAATCCACTTAGGGCGATAGCCGGGCCGCAGTCGCGAACTGACCTTTCGAAGATCCTTGTTTACGCCTTTATAATATAACGCGATCATAGCAAAAGCACGTTTGCGTTAACATGGGTAGAAATGACTTAATGTTATTTTGGTGATGAACATGGAATTCGTTGGGGCAATGCAATAAATACAGACGACATCATTCATCCCGGTCGTTAGGCGAGTCGACATACCCGATTCGGGAGCAGCGACGACAGCAAAAAGTAAAACGAGCACTCGCACCAGCCGGAGAGACTACCGACTATAAAGGCCTAATTTGGATGCCCCATTGTTCGTATGGGCTTAGCACCAGATAAACGCTGTTTACCTTACTGCGAGGCGATTGTACATGCGTGACGCGTTTCTAACGAGCCCTACCCGCCTCCGTAATTGATTCGGACTGCTTTATGCGGCTTATATTCACGAATGCATAATACATAGCGGTGGCCGCAGTCCGCGAGTTTTATATCAGAGCGATGTCGTATTATCGGCGCAGCTCGGTGCCAGACTGAGCGAGTAATGAAGCCGGAGAGATCCCTGATGGCGCATGTCAATGCTAGGTTGTTATTAGCGGTGCAGGTCCTCTCGGTGTCTGTGTATGTGTACAACGAGCACATATTTGGAAAGCAAAAACCAAACAGGTTTTATTACATTTTTTGTAATGATGATAACAAACAATATGGAAATGCTGTCGTAAATTTGAATAAATAATATAATAGACTTATACACTTATGAATAAGTGAGTGTTAATTAATGTAATCTTTAAATGTCAGCATTAATTTATTTTTAGTATTCTTCTACCAAAAATATTTAGACTTTAAATGGATGTACATACATACGAGTAGATCGGTACAGTTAATTGTTGTAAAATTTATTCAGCATACAAAGTAATCGCCATCGGCGCGCCTCGACCCTGACGTTAATTCGCAACCCTTTCTGCCAATTAGTTTTAAAATAGCCACACTATTGTGCCAGCAACTTGAATGCATATCGTTTCAAGCGTCTCAAAACTGTTCCACAAAATTAGACTTTAAAGCATACGGACTCTAGAGTTCATTATTCAATGGTATTTTTTTCATCTGTTCTGGATATTTCGCGCGGTGGCTAGTCCCAAGTCAAAGGGCTTCTTAATCCGGAGTTGTAGGTCGTTACGCGTTATTATAACGCGAACGCAGTCGCCGGCTATTCCTTCCTTCATTTACATCTCATTAAGGTTCCTATTTTAGGAGTTGGCGATGTGCAATGCGAAGTTTCGGCTATTCTTTTAACTAAAAAAGCTCGACGCAAGTATACCTAATGTGTACCTTTAGATTTATAATTAACTAGCTGTTGCCCGCGACTTCGTCCACGCAATATTAATATAACAAAAGTTGCCTATAATATGCCCGTCTATGTTAGCTACCCTTCAGTGAAAGTCCAGTCGAAATCGGTACAGTCGTTTCGGAGATTACCCGGAACAAACGGGCTTGCAGACAGACAGACAGACAAAAAAAATTAAACGCGATTTTCGTTATCAGCAACGAAAATACGTCATCTTCCCGAAATCTGAAATTTTTCTTTTGATATTACAAATAGACACTCCAATTTTATTATATGTATATAGATAGAAGAAGAAGATATAGATTGTTAACTTATTATTTTGAACTTCTCCTTTTTAAATAATGATTATGCACGTTATACCTTTTCGACAAAGTTTAATTTCGAATGAATTATTTGTATAAAACCAGTTTTAATCAGCATGCCTCAATCTTAAGTGCCAATAAACAAACCACAGTTAGTTAATAACATTTCTCTGTAAAATGGGTCTCGATAGCAGAGACAGGCCCGTCCCATGTTGCAGTATGTTTGAGCAAATGACGTGTATTAGTCGCATCCATTACAAGTCCGTATTGGGTAGCCAGTGGCCGATGGGCCGATACGGCGCACGTCGCCGCGTGATGGATGGTAATTAAACTAGATCGCCAAGTGCTGGGAAATCGGCGGGCTCACGTCCGATTGATAGACAGCTTTAGAAATGTGGAACCCTAACCTTTGTTTTTAATGTTTATCACTTATCTTTTAAGTCAAATACCAACAAATAATAGAATATCGATTGTTAATTCCAGCTGCTTTAAAAAAAATTACAATGGTTTAATTACATAAGCTTTCAGCCCCTATGCGAAAAAATCAGTTCACATAATGCACGTTAAGTGCTAAGGTGCATATTTTTTTTAACAAACTGTATATTAAAAAAGGCATATTAGAGACTGTACCGGAGTTTACTAATGCAATATTGTTTATAATAATAATTTGAATCAAATTGTTTGCCCGGTACACGAGTTTCAAGATCGGCTCTAACTAGGACCATCACTGTCCTACAATTAGGCTAACGGGATCCGAGCTTTGTTTACGAAGGAACGAGTTTACTTAAGTGAGGAACCAAGTTAAGCGGTCTTCAGGTTTAATGCCCTGTGTTACAATAACGGCTTACTTGATTTGTTTAGGTTATTTATTTATTTGTTTATTTCACACAATCGGTAATAGAGTTTATCTAGCAAAAATAAAAAAATCTGTTTTACTATTGTAAAAAGGCTTGACGATTTTTGATATTTTTTGTTTTATAAATTTGTAAACCTATATTAATATTGTTCATAAATACCTACGTAGGTATTAACTGCATTATGCATTTCATAACAATGTTTTACGTGTAAATTGTGATCCCTTACGTAAGCTGGTGCCATGTGCGGGGTGCACCGCGCGGGTAGAGGGAGGAGCTGGCTAAGACGCCTCGGCGCTGAAACCCTAGGTGTTAGTTGTCTCTCTACGTGTGTAAATACGCGAATCCGCTTTGCTCATGCTCGCCCACCGCACTAATGCAATTAAAAGGTGGCATACCGTGTGCCTTACAATATTGTTAATGCCTTTCGACAAGTACATTTTATTATTATGTTGGCAGAAGCTTCTAAGAATAGCATTATCGGGCGCTGTATAAGACATAAAACATTTTATCCAACAAAAATAAACAATTCTTATGCTTTCTTCAGTTCCTACGCATGACATCCTCAACAATTCGTGGACATTTAACAGTTGTAAATGTCGTATCAGACTTAGCCATTAAGAGATCTTGCTAGTTTCTACGCAAGTAGCCTATGTGTGGTAAAGTTTAAAATTGCCTTAGTACATACGAAATATGACGTCAAAGTTATTATCAAACCAATGAATTTTGTTCGCCCTTTAATAGGTTTTCATCTTATCTCTGAATTACCATAAAGTAAAAACGTTGCTAATATCACCTAAATTTTTCCACCATTATCCGATATTCTTTCAAGAGCCATTTAGCAATAATTTTATCGAATTTTATATCCATCATATTAACGCGTTAGTGGCGCGGTGCGGGCGCGCACAGTCCATTATCTCGGCCTCCTGGCGCTCCCCGAGGAAATCTCGCCGCATTCAAATATTTAATTACTTCGCCTCTCGATCATTTATAAACTCGAACGGGAGTGCTATCATAAAACGCGCTAATGCCTTATAATTAAAATATTCTCAACAAGCCGTGGCGTAATGGCACCTCCGGCGACGGTTTCCTCCGTCGGAAAAAAACGCATAAAAAATTACATTCACCCCAGAGGACTCACCCCTTGTGTCGGGAAAATCGATTAAAAAGAGGAGTCGCGGGGCGCGGAGGGCGGGCGGCGGGGAGTTTAATATGTACGAAAAAATGCACGACGGCGCGGGAGCGAGGGAGAGATCTGAGGAGCGGCCTCCGGCTGCCTTCAATTTTTATAATTACGTTCATACGTGAGCGACCCGCCAGCCCCGCGCCGCCCGCCAACCTCGCACCCGAGCCGACCTCTGTTTATACAGCCTCCTGCTCGCTCGCGATTAACTTTTAATTTTTAACTAAGTAGCTGTGCAACACGGTGGATTCAAACTCAATTGCAAAAGTTACGCTAACTGCCGGCCTCGCTCACGCCGCCTACGACGGCGTCGTTCTCGTAACGCTGACTAACTACGAATCCGCTTCCCAAATAAGTCGTATTATAACTTTTCCGTTTCCGAGGCGAAATCAATTTCCATCAGCGAGAGAACTCGAAACTTTTCCACACACGCGGCAATCAGAAAAGAAGGAGGCAATAAGAGAGGGATAAGCGGCCGGAGGACGTTATCTCTGGAGACGGTTTGCAAATGAGCACGCGACGCACACATCGGCGGCTAACCCGCGCCCACACACGCCGCGCCGCGACGCGCACATCCGTGCGTACATTTTATAAATAGATATCGCTTTTTTATCCGGGTACAAGAATACGTAAGGGGGTTGCCACCCCGAGGGGGAGTCCCCTGCGGGGGACGTGTTGGATTTCAGATTGCTACGAACTGCAAAAATGAGGGATGAAAGAAATATAGCTTAAAACGCAGATATTTCCCGGCGTCTTAAGGCACGGGCGCGCCGCGGGGGGCGGGGGGGAGGTAGGGGGTGTGTGTGGAACAAAGTAGAGTGGCGATATTGAACCGAAATGAAACGGTAAACGAACCGTGCGCGTCCGTTCTAATGCGAATTTATAATTTGGACATAGCTCCGGCCGGCGCGCTCTTTGAACTCTGCGAGAGGGTGCGCTCGGAAGGTGAATTTACAAAGACTACGGTTTTGATTTATAAAATAGGGGACCACAGCGGCTGAGGCGGCACGAGGTGACCACTTCTCTGCATTAATACTTACTATAGGTATTACTGTTGCAGAATACAAGCAAACATTATGCACCGTACGGTCATAAAGAATCGGAAAATATTATTATTAACTTCATAATGAGCACACAAGTAAAAAAACTGACTTATTCCATGGATAACGGCAGATATACGTACTTAACATTGATTAAAAGGCATGAGTTTTATTAGATTCCTTTGAGTGGTGTTTTAAATAGTAGGTTGAGGATGTGAGATCTCGCACGCATCAGGCAACGGCGACGTTTCGGCGCATCGCGGCGGTGTTTAGGCGTATCCTCATTGCAGGTTAACACTCGTGTCCGCCGACCTAATTGCCGGCGCGCCGCCGCTAATCGGGATATGCGACACGCGATAATTGCGAGCCGCGAACACGCCACATGCGCAGACCCGACACATTGTAACACAAACACACTGTAGCTATGCCAAGCCAATGCTCAACATTAAAATACTGACACGGTAGTATATTTAATTCGATAATGTTAATAGGTCCATACGTGTTGGCTATATTTGTATGTTTACTTTAGTTTCTTAAAAGGAATGTCGCGTCTGAGAGCCAGCATCATTCAATTTATCACGGCCACAATTGCGTCTTCTGCTAATTCACTAATGAGTTACGTAGGTGTAGCGCGGGCGATATAAACGTTACGTTTACAATTGCCACACATTAGCATTAAGGAGATAATAAGTCGACGTAGCCGGCTGCTACGGCAAATAACGTATAGCGGTAAATTAGGTGTCAATGAATTTACTGCGCGCGCGTGACCCAATAGCCCTCTGTCCCGCACCAAAACTGCGTCGTCTTAGCACCAAAGTGAAAATTGCGTACGTGAACTGGAAGGAAAAATATTAAAAATTAATCAAGTCACCGTCGGGGTAAGGCGCGGGGTGCGGCGGAAGCGGGGAGCACATGTGTCGACAAAAAAGCGTCTCCCTTTCTTTGGGGCACGTGCGAAGCGCCGTTAAGGCCCCGTTCCGTCGCCGAGTTAAAAGTTCTCTCGGACAAACAGAGGATTTGTCACAATTACGGCGAGGGCGAGGAGTCCCTACTTGATTAAAACCTAAATCACGTGACGTGTTTACAGCCAAGCCGAGGTGTTTTCAATTTGCCGATTCTTCGGCTCGCCATTGGCGTTCCGGACACGTTCGGAGCACCTATCTGGGTGCCGGCGGGCGTTTTGAATTTGTTGCGAATTAAATTATTGACGACCTAATCGGTAAGACCGATTGCGTTCAGTTCGGAGCTGGCCGTTCGTCCCCCGTGACCATCCTACAACAGTCACGTTTTCTAATTACTTTCAAAAGGTGCTTGTAATTCGTAAAAGATTGCGAAGCACCGCATTTCTCGACTGTAGCTTTCGACCGTTAAAAGAGAAGATTAACACTCGAATTAATCGGAAGATTAAACATAATGAAAGAAAATCTCATTACGGCCGGTATAATGGCGGTGAGAAATATCGCTCGGCGAGCAGAAAGAAAAAACGTGCCGCGTTAAAGAAAAAGAAAAGGCGAGTGCGAAGAAAATTAAAGACTCGAACGAAATTAAAAAATGTTGAAAAAATGTAATCGACGCTGGAGCGCGATTAGGGGGAAATGCAAACAGGATGGTTGAAGAGAGGGCGCGGGGCTGCGCGTGGGCGAGCGCGGAGCGGGAGGGCGGAGGGCAGAGGGCTGAGGAATGGAAAGTTCTCAATTAAAGAGCGGCAACAGAAAGTCTTGTTGTAATTAGATTTTTTCCCATCTCCTTAAATCAGCGCGGTGCGACCGCTGACACTCCGTTTGCTTAATGTGTAATCGACACTTGTTAAGTTTCCCGAGCGCTCGTTAGATCCTCACTTTCGTAGCGTCGACGTTTTAATGAGATATTTTAAAAGTATTTCCTTTACAATTGTTATGTTAGAATAAGTCTCAAAACGCTCGATGATTTCGGGACAAATAAAGTATTAGTATTGCATAAAAATGTAACTATATCTTTTTTTATATTACGTCTATAAAACTGAAATTTTCATTTGTGTTACAAACTGTATAAATTTTTCACCGTTTAAAATATAATATTGTGCGTTTACTACTCTGCCACATTACACTAACACGAACAACACTACACTGTTAACTTAGTTTCATCTAACATATGTACATAAATAAAAATACATTCCTTATTCGTCGCTATATGAAAAATGTTATTATCAAAATATCTTAACATTTTGGTACTCACATTAATTAGATTGCACCAGCATCAAGCATCATAAAATATTCAATTAGTAAAAGATTATTTTCACAAAGGCAAACGAAACACCTCAAGTCATTTAGATGTTAAATCGTTTACTTTGAGTCTCAGCTATCCCCATTGAATTTCCTCCAAGTTCCGGGTCTAATTAATTCACGTCGGTGTCCGAGCGCGCCTTAGGGCGTAATTAACCATCTCGCTTTGTAATTACCGCGCTTAAAGTTGTCGGAAGTGGTCGGAAATTGTCGGGATTTGTCGGCAGTCGAGTGCCCGGTCAGCCGGCCAATTAAGGGGCCCGCCTACGACGCGATTAAGCAATTAAAAGGCGGGCGGTCGAACACCGGCTCATTTAACTTGCCTTGGGTTTTCCTGCTGGGAAAGTTTTTAATTTCTGAGCTTTTACTTGGATTGGCGCCGTCCCTTCTTGTTTTTTTTACGAGGTGAAAGTGCGGTTTCATGTTCGGATAATTGTTAAGATTTAATTATATATTTTTGTGGCGTTGAATGAATAGCAATTTGTTTATGAATTCCAGGGAAAATTAATGATCAGTTACAGTTTTGATGTCGTTCTTTTGCTCTTTACGTTAAATATTTAAAAAAGCTCTGGTGTGATTTTATGACATATTTGCTCTTAGCCATCTGGCTATCGCTGGCATTGCTAAGTTTATCTTGACAAATTTTAATTCCTTCAATGTACTTGTGTATTTCTAGAAATGAACAAGATAAATTTCTAAACGTGTCGTTCTTAACTAACATCATAAACACCCTGACCTGCAACCCTAAATCCCTTAACAATAATTAAATACCAAACCTCAACAGATAATCACAAAGCGCCGGGAGGGTTGAGTCATTAATTAAAAGAAACCTTTGGAATCTCCTTACAAACAAGATATTATCCCTTCAACCCTTCCGACCTTATTAAAGTCAAAGTCGATGTTCGCATTAATTCAATAAAGCGGTGTAAACTGCGCAAACAGACGGCGGAGAAAGGGTTAATTTGCATGTCGGCGTTAGCAGGGTTAACCGCCGCTTCGTTAGGGCGCGACAATTAACAGGCTTCGCGGAGGGTTCGAGGGAAACTCATGGGAAAGTTGAGGTAGGTTAGTGTTCAATAATTAAGTTGGATTTTAAAGCTCTGTACATTAAGTCCGCTATCACTCGTAAGTTTACAACAAAATGGTTAAGTTAAAGCAAGTTTTGTACATATCACAAATGTTCGTAATCATTTTAAATGAGCTCTTTAGTAGATACATATCGTAGCGATGTAAACTATAATTATAGAAATTTGTAAAGGGGAAACGAAACAAAAAAAAACTTGTAAAGACAAATGAAATACGGAGGAACACACGCGGGAGGCGTGCCCCATACATTTATAATTCACTAATTTGTTGTTAGAAATGGGTCAAATTATAGCCCTTAAATTATATTAACATTAATGAGGACTACCTCATATCACATATGAATTCATTTTCAAGTTACGTTTGTTTAAGAAAACATGTATGAATATGAATATGTCATAGAACACGCGAATCTAGTATTTTTGCGTTTTTTAATTCGCTCTATTGGCTGAACTTCCGGCTAAAACTTGGCCCATCAAATAAGACTATTTGAACTTTGTTATTACAATTAATGTGAGAACACACCCGGTAGCGGCCGATTGCCGATAAGTTCGATTATCAAATATGAAATACAGTTTGTTAGCAACATTAATGTCCGGGTACAGTTAGGGGCGAGCGTGCGTCGGCGTCGATCGACCGATGCAATTTTGATTGATCGTATTGCTTAGTGTAGTGTAACCAATCTCATTGAAAACCGGCATTGTATGGCATCGGAAAGGCCATTGCTGCGTGCGACGCGCGGCTTGTCAAACGGTTTAAATTGAAAAAAAAAGGGGACAACCCTAAATGGTCGACTCTTAATGCGACTTTGACATTTTATATTTCGGAAAGCCATTGTACTAGGTTTTAGAAGAAAAAATAATGACAAAGTTTTCTTTGTACGCACGCCTTGCTGTAAAGAAGCTGGAGATTGAAGATTTTGTTCATAATAGGAACGTTGGGAAGGAATCTAATTTTAATTGGAAACTATTGTATGAACAGAAACAGAATTATACTCAGAATTTAACCTTCTTAATTTTAGTTATCTTTATCTATACTTATAATAAAGGAATAGAAAGCGCACAAGATGTTATTAGAAAATTTTCAATTTACAGTTGGATCAAATTACAAAGGTTCATGTACAAATAAACGGGAGCAAACAAATCGACTATTAGGTATTGCATTCGACAACGGATTTAACGACATGTCAAACTCAAATGTCGATGTTTTTTTTTTCAATTTAAATCGATATCGAAGAGGAGGGAAGAACGGTTAAAGGAGGACTGGATGGAATCGATTTTTTAATCCAGAGTAAGTTAATTACACTCTTTTATCGTAAATCGTTGAAAGGAGAAAAAACATCTTTGCATCCGAACAAAGGTCTTTTGAATAAGAAAGCAGTGTAAGCGTGGTCGAAGAAAACAACAATTAGAATAGCCGATATTGGCGCATCGCCGCGAGCGCCCTTTGTCGGACCACCCTCGCCTCCCCATTATTTTATCTAATCAAAAAGTTTTAAAAGGAAATATTATGCCGGCCTTTATTATAAGTCAACTTTCTTTAGGAGGGGAACACCGGGTATATTTTTAATAACGATCAGAGTTAAGAGTCTCTGCTTGGAATAAAGAAGTTCTTATCTCTCGGAGACGATACGAACGGTCGCAACCGACGTGCCAAATTCTCAATTGGATATTTAATAAAATATTTACTTAGTTACTTAAATATAGCGCTGTGATGGTTCACTAATTTATACGAGTACTTCGTCAATATATGAAGCTAAACATTGTCAATTAGTTTTGTCCTGAAAGTAAACGCGAATGAAGACAAATTTAAAAAACAGGCATTTTTGACATATCAATCTTTGAATGAACGAGAAAAATACAAATCTTGGTGGAACTAGTATGAATTCATTCATAAATAGACTATTTTTTGTTGAACAACTCAACGACGCAGTTATTATAGAATCACTATTACAGTGATATTTATTCAAAGTTTTATCCTGATCACACGAAAATATTCTTTGACAAGACAAGAAAACCAAACATTTCTATATAATTAAGGAGGCGAAAAAAAATACTCCAAAAAACGGAGGGTTGAGAGTGGCGGGCCTCCCCAAACTGTTTCTTTACTCAACGTTTTCCGTAAATAAGTTTTTTCCAAGCAATGTTCGTAGTAAAATAGATTTTAGCACCTAAAGAATAAAGTACAGATTACAAAGATCGAGTCCGTTGTAGATTATTTTCCTGAGACGGCGTTTATTTTGGCACACCTTGTATGCGTAAATCAGCGCCCGCGGCGTAAGTATTTCTCAGACAAAAAGATGCAATTATATGCAGGAGAGGGACGCGCCGGGGCTTGCGGACGTAATCAAACGAATTTCAAATACCTTTTTTTGATGTTTTCAATAGGATGTACATATTTTAATCTTCTTTGGACTTTTGTTTACCGTTTGTAAGTCCTCTTATTTTAGTGTGAATTCTGTGAATTTTTGCGTCTTTTTACTTTTATTTACAGGTTTAGAATGTGGATTGGATAACTTTATACAACAGTCAATTTAATGTTTAATCTGTTTTTTAATTTTAATGTCCACAAAAACGAATCAGAAGTATCTTCTAGCATGGGCATCGTCAGCCGATAATTTGGGCTAAGTATCGGGCGGGGTTGCTACCATAAATTAATAAGTTTTATATTTCCTAGGCGGGGGAGGAGCCGTTAACCCCCCCCCTAAAAGGCCCATCTTCATCCTAAATTGTCTACATTCGTATTAATGTCTTTATTCTGACGTCGTTAATATAACCCATGTCAAAACAATTGATCAGGAAGCCACGCGCCGCTCTAGCTATCGACAATCGTCCGCGAAAACAATCAAAATTCAATGAATAGTTGCAAACATTGGGTCAAGGTTCCGCGCACACCTCAATGTCGTGCAACGGGACCTCGTGCCGGGAGCAGCGTTCGGAGATCCGCACGCGCCTAAACCAAATATGTGTAACAAAATGGTTACTATGATGTTGTCCAATCAAAACGGCGAATGCCATTAGTTGAAATAAAAGGTCCATTTTCTTATTTATTTTCATAATTTTAGTCATCTAGATATGTGAAAAAATCACTCTTCCTTCCATATTTGTAGTTTAAGTTCAAAATAAAACTGTTATCTGATTGATGTAAGATTTACTGACTACTAGAGAACTTTTGATGTAATCATTTTGTCAGCATCATTCAAACGCAAGTTAATTAAAATGTATACGTTTTTAATCCGCTTTTTCTTTTTAATTTAACACTAAACTTTAAACATGTCATAAGTACGAAATGTTTCACAGGACGTTACGTGGGCGTTGATTTTGGTGTGAGGTTATATCTCTAACAAACGTGAATGGATAATAACGCGTTAGTAATGTCTTAATATGCTCCGTACAGAGGCGTTTCGCTCTTATTTCGGTATTCATTGTTTAATTTGTATAACATACTGTCCTCATAAATAAACGAGATTTGGACTTTATAATCCACAATTTATTGCTTTGATACTGTAATTTAGATTTATTAATTTTAACACAATAATAAAATTTCAGTTCCCATAATTGTACAGAATTAACTTAATCCTAGGAAAGTATCCGTCATATTAAATCCAAGGTGTTAAAAGTAATTTTATAAAATATTTTTTTTAGATTTCGGTGTTTGATTTAGGTTTAAGAATTAAGAAAAACAAGGATATACGCTTATTATCCAATAGGTTAAACGTTGATTGTTCAGATATACGGAACTCACTAAACCGTTCCGATGCACAGTTGGCCGAATTTCGAGTCTCGCGTCGTCTCCGGCAAACTAACATACATAAATATGAGTGGCCGCCGTACCAAGGACATATTATGTAGGCCCGCCGCGTCCCACGTTCATCCTGCCTCAGGATTTCGTCCGCTACCGTTGCTATCATTTGTTTAACATTTACATACTTTCTGGAATAAGATTTCGAAACGATTTTAATTAGCCAATCTAACGGTATCCTGTGTTTACAGTCGTGAGTAATTGCTTACATTAAAATATAGCTGATTGCGTTATATATAGTCCGAGCCTTAAATTGTCCTGTACAATAATATTTGCCAACGAACCGACTCCGTCCATATTTTTCGTATTATTATGACATTATTTATGTCTGCGCAGTAGTTTGGTTATCATTTTTTACCACTATGAATCCCCGTAAGGCGAGGAACGTGTGGGCCCCACGCTGCGCTCTTTTATGTCCACAAAAACACATTTCCGTAATCACCTTATAAAGGGATTACTATAAATAAAGAGGAAAGAGGAAATTAACCGCATTAGATGAGGAAAAATCCCGTCCCCTCGCAATATGTGCGCTCTCACTGATAAAACACTTTATGTACGTCTTTTGCGTAAATGAAACAATACGCCATTATGTACTTCATATTTGTTGATGGTTCGTAAAAAGAGTCCTTAATACGATTGCCATAGAAACTATAATCGAAGTACACAGAAAGCATTTTATGAAATTAATTTTGAAACACATTAAGTGTAGCATTAATGGCTATTTTACTAAACATCTAGACGACATTTATATAATTAGGTTTACATTAAAGTTTAGCATTCTAATCTTGCTCTAAATCTAATAACGAATAAACTTCATTGAACATTTATAATGGTGGCATAAATAAAACAACATAGATGTTACGAAAAGTAAATTATACGGTTACCTAAGGGTGGCTTGGATGACGTGAAATCCTTAAGGATATATAAAAATATGCAGTGTGCTACCCCCGCGTACGTTTACGCCGGGAAGCGGCCGAGTAGGGGGATAAAAAAAGAAAATGAGGAGTTATGTTTTCGGTAATAAAGGTCGGACGAGAGAAATCGTTTAAGACGCCGCCAAATGAGATGGAACGAATATATTTGATTATTTTTATGGCGCGGAATGGCGATACGGCCGGCCCCGACGTAATGTCTATTTGTTTTACTAGAATTTAATATTATATTGTTTATGGTTCGCATTTTATAGGCACTTGTTTAATTTTCGGTGCGTTGAAAGTAACTATTGGAATTTAATTTGCTGTAAAATTAATCGTATACAGTTATTGAATTTCTTGCGCAAGGAAAATTAATAAAAGTCAGCAGCAAAATTATTATGATTTATTAAATTTGTGCCAACAAAATTGCTTTAGAACATACCATTTCTTTGGTATTTTGGTATGAACATGACTCGTGCTAAAATTCAAAAGCACCTAATAATCTAATATCATTGATTGTCAATGTTTGTGTATTGTCTATGTAAAATACACTAATGTTACTTTACGGTAAATTGTGCAAACCGAAATATCGCATGCCGCTTCATCAGATTTATGATTATAATAATTGGGAGACAGTCGTTATTTTTTATGGCTTCTGAAAAAAAGGGCATGCGTCAATACGCGATACAAAGCGTAATTTATAAGTCAGTCTGTACTCGTTTAATTGTTGGGAGAAAAAAATGTATAAATCCTCCGCAACTCGTGTCCTGTCCCCGTTCGTTTTAATTCGATACGCCGGGGTGTTTGGTATCGATTACTACACTTTGAAATCTGTTTACTCTTTAAATTAATCGATTTTTGTCTATGGTTCCTAATAGTTTCTTAAAATATCAAACAAAAAATCTACAGGAGTTTACTAAAACTTATGTAGTCTCTATTAAATTTTATAAAAAATATAAGTCTAAAATAATAAAAAATTTAATTATCAATTAATCATAAATGTGATAATAAACAAACTCATCTTTAATCATGGAAAACGAATGTATTATATTTTTTTCAATTTGTGCGAAGATATTATCTCTAATGCCATTGTCTCAGAGTGTGGCCGTAACAAACTATGTTTTCGCATCGTCCTTAATAGAAAAAAAAACTTTACACACACACACACACACAGACATGCTCGCGTCCCCTCGCGTCACATAATGAAGGGAGGGGTACCGTGATATAATGCAGTTTTTTATTGCTTACTCCTTATACCCACAAGTAAAAAAAATACTGACTGTACACGCTTATTATACATTATAACTATTCCCTTTTTTCTGTACGGGGTTTGTGAAGGGTTCGCAGAGTTGAGGGTGAGTTCGCTTGATAAAAAATTTACGTCCATTCGAATTTCGCAATCCTCGCATCTTGTTTTACACTGTCGCTTATAAAGGGTCAAGCTGACTGTTATTTGCTCTTTTCATTCTTAAAATAAATCTTTCATTGTCTTATTATTTTCAAATGTTAGAGTAAAATTGAATAAAAGATTGGAAAACACGCTGATATTAAATGAAGTAGACTTAGGTAATTTATGAAAAGTTGTTATGACGAGGACGCGTAGATTATTATTCTAATCTAATCCCGGCCGGGTCGCGTCTGTCGCCTGTGTTTTATAGTCAGGTAGCCTCTTGTTTCTGAGAAAAAAAAATATATCTCCTTCTATTAGAAGTCCCATTGTTCGCGCGAGGGCACGTCAGCACGCGACAAAAGGAACATTAATTATAATATCCGATTAAAAAACGCCATTTAGCTGAGCCCGGGACGTCCTTTGTTTGAAACGATTGAATTTAGAATTATCAACATTAGCTGCCGTTGTTCGCTTATGACTGTGTATTTGGAAACAATAATTTATCAGCGGCAATAAAGAAAAATAACTGAAGATTTTTTTTTAATAAAGTATGAGTGATTAACTAACCTACCTAATTCAACTTCTTTAATGAGTAGTGAATTATTGCATAAACTATTATTGTACGTTTTATAATCTGTTCTGATAATGTAATTAAATATTGTTGCTGGTTAAAATGCGTTAAACAGATCGCGTTACTAGCAGATCCAATACCATACAGACATGATAAAATAGACACGGTGCGAGAGGTTGCCGAAATATGAGGATTTAATTCCATAAACCACATCGGTAGGAGGAAACGCTCGAGTTATGTTCGTACGTGCCCGCACATAGTAATTAGATATTACGTTTCCCAGCTAATCGTAACTCGCACGGGTGTTGTTTTACTCGAAAGGGAGAATAAATCAAACGCACACACGACGGCAGCGCCACGGTGCATTAAAAAAACAACATAAAAAAGAAACAATGTCAAAATGCGGAACAAAAGAAATTATACCGACGAGCAGATTCATTGCGAAAAAAATCGTTATGATAATAAAATAAAATGGATAAATAAAGAGTGGAAATAATAAGCATAGAGAACAATAACCGGTATTTATGCGTTCGGAAATAAATCGAGATTTGCGTTGTTAGGTCGAGCATAGACAAACATTTTTGACGTTTACAGTGCGGATTGCGCGCGACAGCTGTCAGAATTTTTGGATTAATTACACTCAGTTGAAGTACTGCATTTTAATGAGATTTGGTTTAAAGTTGCTAAATGCTTTCATATTTAAATTATTTTTGTGCATATTTTTTTCACGTTAACAACGTATTCTCTAAATTATTTTATACTTGTAATAATATACTGAAAACAAATAATACTTTATTGAGTTAAAACAACGAATATTTCCAATTTAGATTTTATGTTTTTTAAATGTTAATAATTTCGGTAGAAGCCACATTTTTATAATGGATGGAGAGATGCACTATTAATCTCAAGTACGATGCGGTGTTATTAAATCTTATAAGAGCGGCCGATGTCGTCCGACATTATTAATGGAAGTGTATCACAGCAGCCATTAGATATGTAATTAACATCAATCGTGAATTATACTAAAAAAATCATGTAGAACGCTCTCGGAGCGGACACCGGCAGCTCCGCTCACCAATAAAAACGTTATTAAAGATTGATCGCCGCGAGGAAGCGTCATTAATATTATTCAATTAATAAAATGTAATTTCGCGCGGCAAAATGCTCACCCCGACGAGGAAAAAGCAATTAGTGGCTAGATTGCAATCCGTCAAAACAACTGCGTCGATTGTAGCGAAAAAAAAATGAGATGCATTCATTAAAAATAAAAATCGCGAGGGGTGAATATATAAGGAGTTTTTTCTTTGCATAAGACGGTGGCGCCCTCGTTTTTTAGCTTTTTTTCGCTGTCGAAATATAACTATGTGGGTGCAACATAAGCGGTTTTCGTCACACTTGCCTACAGTTTTTATTGGCGTACTTTTTTTTTAATTGCACTTATAATGATTGTTGTTATGGTTTTATAGCTGCGTAATGAGCAAAGTCGCGCGGTGACATTTGCATGTGATCGCGGACTTTTTGTGTTGGCACTTTTTTTGATTGAGTTTTTTGCTGTAGCGTTTTTTCTAGACTGTTTATGGCTTTATTCAGAGTTTGTGGTTAAACATTTCAGCAGCTCCTTGTTTATAGCAATGGGGTGGTTTATTGTTACATTTTTAAGGGTTTTTATGTCTGTTAACGGAAATTTGCATGTCGATTGTGATTATTGTTGGATCGGTAAGGTTACTTTGTAGTAGTAAGTTTTTGAGCTAGATTTTTATTGACATTAGAAACGAAAAAGTGGAGCCAGTAACAAGCGCTAGGTAGCTATCAATCAAATGAGTTGGCGATACGACGATAATAAAGGAGTATCGGTCTGACGTGCCGACAGGCTCGATTCGGTATTAGCAGTCATTAAATTGGAAATAACGCTGTATCGACGATACACCGCCTTTCTTTTATAAATATCTCTCACGTGATGCCCGTGCCGTGTCGTGTCACGAACCCCGCAGAAACGATAGAAATATTCAAATGGCGATATAAAAAAGACAAGTTAGGTAGCATTTAAAAAAGCTTGTTTGTTTAGCGACGAATCGCTTCTAGACATGACACGCGGTGCAGCAGCGCGCATCCGAACGTCTAAGTGCAGAATTACAGTGCATTACTAGATATCTTACTGCCAATATAAATAGAGTACAATTTGCAATATCCAGACGATAAATGACTTCGATGAAATATTGCAATTTTTCTTTTCAACGCAAAATTGATCCGAAAATATTAAACGTTCAGTAACGAGAAGGTTGGCTTGAGTTTTGTTATTTATTTAAAATGGAATATCTTGTCTATTTCTAACAAGAATTGTACTTATAAGAAACGATATCATTAAAAATTGTATTGCTTTTTGTTACTATTTATTTATTGTCTATGATTTGATTTCTTTGATTCTTTGATTTTGATTCCAATAATATTAACTCTAGATGTTGATACTTGGAACAATTAAAAAAATCTTGTATTACTGTGATTGTTTAGACTATTAGCATGATAATAAATTATTTAAAAATAGAAACCGTAGGCTCAAGTCTCTTACTATTCTTAGCTGTAAAATCAAAACTAGTCCGATTGTTATGACACAAATAAGCTTAGAGAAAAGAACATTTGTATAATATTAACTTCTAAACTCTCCTTCAAGTGCGCTGACATTATGTTATAATCTTATTACTTGAAGTTACAATGTTGTTAAGTTGCTGTATGTAAAAAGAAAGCTATTAGTGTACACCTGACATCAATATAAATAAAATAAAAATAAAAAAAAATCAAGACGGATGTTGTGACTTAATAAAAAATAAGTAAACATTTTGTACAGACGTGCGCTGCTTATTTAAATAGTATAAAGTTCAAATTAAAATGGGACATTATCAAGAAGGGAGTGATG
>LD688936.1:3104818-3130771 GCA_003118335.3 Papilio memnon
TGTTGTTTTACATCATGGATTTGAATCCACGTACTTCAAGTTCGGATGCGGACCACCCAACCTGTCGACCATCGTGACTATTAAAATGAAATAATAAGCGATAAAGGCCAATACACACTAGTCAGCTTTTCTGAGAATTCTACAACAATAGGCTCTAGAGTTACGTCCGTAACGACCATTATTTGCGGGATTAATTACCTCCGCCATTGGACTTTATCTTCACGCCCGATCGATATAGAATAAATCAATTTAATCTAATTAAAAGCATTACATGTTTTTTGTTCGATAACGAAACAAGACGAAGTATTAGGAGATGGAATCGTAGATTAGAAGGTGAGTTTGTACCGGCGGGTCACCGATCATATCGGGCCGCGGCACGTCAAGCTGTCCATCCGAAATCGGAGTCCCTCTAACAATTATTTATACAGTCTAATTTAATTTAAGTCCCCTGACCTTTGGATGCTGCACTTAGCTCTGGAAAAAACCTCTCAGTTCCACGTGACTCATACAACATTCATGCCACTTATTGTATTACGTTTGAGATCTCATTAAGCGTGTTTGTACGGGACACTTCTAGTAGATTTTGGCATTTTAAATAATCGTTTCGATTAGTGAAGCAGATGTGTTACGCTGTATTCGATACGTTTCGAATCTGATTATCTTGTGTGATATTACGTCATACAATGCGGAATATGAATGGGTACCGTTTACGTAAGGATTGTTTATAAATTCCTCATAGATTGAAATCGCGGTCTTGTCTATGTTTTAAGTCGGTTCTATGTGAGAGCATTATTATTTGAGGGTGTGCGAGGCGCGGGCGCGGGGAGCCGGCCTTGCAGCGCGTCTCGCCACGCAGTCTACGCCGGAAGTTTACGAGCGCGCGCCAGCCTCTTTTATTGGCTACCTCACATCGAAGCCTCCATACAGCATCCCATTCACTCCGCAACAAATATATACTTTTATTGCTCTGTCACTCCAGTAATTTATTGACAATGAACGCGCATGCATTTCTATTAATATTTTATGTGATAAGAGTTTTTACGCGACCACGGCCACACAAGAGCGGCATTGTTGGGACGGCCAACTTGTTTTATATGTAACCGTGTGGCCTTTTATTTGAAGTTTTTCAAATTACTCCCAATAATTTGGTTGGGTAATGTCCAGTTATTACTTCCCCTTATATTAGAACGATTGGAAGGTCGGTTTATATTGAAAACGAATAAATATGATATACAAAATGTTTATGTATAGTGAACGTCCTCGGAATATAAACCAGAGCTATGTAGCTACTTCCGAGTTCGGTCCGACAATGAAGATAGTTAAATGCTTGGCGAATGGTGAATAATTAAATGATTTTAAAGTTTCAAGTCTCGTAGACAGTATTGTGTAAGTCAGAATTGCAAATGTTGTCATTATTTTAAAGACAATGAGAGTGTCCGGCTAATTGCAGTTTTTAATGTTAATCGAGTGATCGCCTGACAGACAGTCGGCCCATAAACCATCCCGTCTGTCGCCGTAAAAGTCTGTGCGGTTTTTCTCCGTCTGTCTCACTGCCTTTTTAAAATTATGTACCAAAAAAATGATTCCCCTCCCGCTCTGATGCGGTTTTGGATACTCTTAAAATTTAAGTATATTTTAAAAATGTTTAATTCCTCTATATCCTAGATTCGAGTATGCTTGATTAAGCCTTTATAGGTCTAAATCATACTAATTTTATAAATGCGAAAGTTTAGATGGATGTTTGTTAGAGTTTGTAGCCTAAACGGCCGAACGAATTTCGATAAAATTTGGTATAGATGTAGAGGATAGTCTCGAAGAACAAATAGACTGCTCACTTTTGTTTTCTTTAATACCCCGCGGACGGAGTCGCGGGCAAAAGCTACTAGTATCTTTATATTCGAATGTGGACACGTCTTAAAAATGTCGAATTATTCCAGCATAATATATAAATTGTTAAACTATAGTGTATGTCAAAGAAAGTAAATCGAAGTTTAAGGAAATTAAAATGAGATTTACCGACATTTACATCGCAACAGTCGACAGAACGGCAAGTTGTTGGTCAACCGCGGCGGATCCTCGTAAATAACGCCGGACAAAGTACTGGCGGCTCACAGCCTGCTATATAATTATCAGTTATATCCGTTATGGGCTTTAACTCATGTGAGCCCGCTCCCAGAACAATGCGCGCGATGTTTGGCACCTAATGGTCTCGTTGATTGAGCCCCCGCAATAATGTTGTGGCTTGTCCAACCTCATGTACGAACGTTGGCCATAATAGGGGCCACTGCTATACCAGTTTCATGTTGGAATCCAATTCCAAATGTTTGATCAAATGATATACAAGTTGATTGCGAATTGATATGATGATAAAGTTTTATGTACGATACCTTGATGTGTTTTCTATAATGTTAAACCGGAACTTACCTGTAACAAAAATATACCGCTTAATTTAAACAATATTTGTAAAAAGACACTTAAGTGTAAAATCATTACCGATATTTGTTAAAGTTGGTATGGACATGGTATGTGACGAGATGATGAGGGACATAAACCAGAAAGTGTTAAGATTGAATATGGATGGCTACAAAGGTAGAGGAAGACCGAAGAAAGTATGGATGCATTGTGTGAAAGAGGATATGCTTAAGAAAGGAGTGGATTCAGATATCACGGCTGATACAAATGTATGGAAGAGTAGCACATACTGTGCCGACCCTTCGTAAGGGATAAGGGCAAGTTGATGATAATGGCAAAGTCAGTTGTGAATTGAATTTAAATGAAACATTGTCTATGCATTTTCTAATAAACTATTTAACTCATTAATAACAATCTTTTAGTTCTTATTTTTATTAATCTTAATTATTTTAATTAGTTAATTGCTAATTGTAATGAGATAGCTCGTTGTGATTATCTTGGTATTTGTCTGATCGTAACATCATTCTCTCATTTCTCGCCATGACATCGATACAAATTGATTATAGATAGAGTTGTTGTGCCACGGGGGAGTGCGAGGGGAACCAGTGCAACTAAAGCCACTTGCACACCGGATATATTTATTCAGCATATGTGCTATCTTTCCGTAGCGATCTTTAAATAAACCTGAGCATTGGTTTCAACTACTTTGGACTACTATACATGTTATAAATGCCCAGTTCTACTATTTTATAATGTAAAAATTCATAGCATGTAAATATTCTAGTATATAAATGTAGAATCTCATTGATACTGTATGTAATTGTTCACAAATCTACTAAGACTTACCCTGACTTGATTGAGGTTACTACTCCAAATAAGCGATAGTTTTTAATTAAAATAATAGTGATAAGTGTGAATACTGCCTTAGCGTACCGCAATCGACACGTCGAGCACCGGCCGCGAATTCCTCAGCTTTTTCAGCAGATTCCCGCGCGCCGTCCCGCTCCTCTAATTACATTTAATTTCTGCTTCGTGCCTCTTTAAATACAAGCCAACGTGGCACAAATTGCGAGAGGATACGACCGAGGGCCGAGTTAATGTTCCCTTCAGCGGATGATCGAGCTCGTTCGCTGATTGCAAATGGCGCATTGTTGTTTGGATTTAGATGTTTTTCTTGTTTTACTGCGTTTGTTAAATATTTAAATGGTTTGTCGTTATGAGTTGAACTGCATATTAATGTTCTCATTGGTCCTCGTTCTGATTTTAACCCTACATGTGATTTATTAATCGAAACTAAACAACAACAGTATTGGTCAAATAAATGTAATAAAATAAAATATAACTATCATTCTACCGATTAGAATAGCAGTTGTTAGTTCGAATGCCAGTAATTTAAATAGAGTGTAGAGAAATTCTAGAGTACGGTCTGAAGCGAGTCTAAGTCATTACTATTAAAATACCAGTACATTGCAGAAGAGCTCGCTTTTAAGCATAATAAAGATGCAATCAGTGGCCGAGAGTGAACTCCGTCACAATATGCAATACGCCGTGCGCTATTTGTCATTTACTCCGCACCAGTTTTTGCAGGCGCATTATCTCACGTTAATTGCAGTCAGTATTCACGCTCCGTGTATGAACGCACTTGTTTAATACTGACTGAAATAGGAATGCGGCTATAATTTGTAATGAGGTGCGATCGTGAGATACTGCAATATGCTGCCCGTGATGGACTGCGTCTTGTTCCAGACCTTCATACTCTACTGTTTCTAGAACACATTCGTTGCTAAGCTCTTCAATTAGGCTATATCTAATATTATTAATTACCAGTGACAAAATTTGATTATTTTGGCCACGCACTTTTGAATACATATACCATTTTGAAGAAAGAATTTGATACAGATTTTTTTTTGTAGATCTGTTTTATTATTTTTACTCGAAGTATTGACTATTTTATAGATATTTTGTATAGGAAATGTTAGGAACTTTGTAAAACGTCAATTTTATGAACGGGATGATGTAAAAAATGACGTCACGCAGAGTATAATCAGTTGGTATCGTTGACACGGCGTGGCATCTCACAACAAGCATTGTGCTTAACGCAGCCACGACCACCCGATAAGAATAGTGAGTGGAATTCCTCAAGCGCGCTTCGATTATAGTCTTAGGTGAAAATAAAAGATTGTTTATAAAGCTCGAGAAGACGACATGACAATAGACGATACTGATGGACCGGCGTTCATTGCCGAGCGAGCGAACCGCGAACCAATGCGTACCAAACTCGAATTTACCGGCCAACATTTAGAGTTCATTAATTGGAAAACACCAGGAAAACATGTGACTTTAGGATGGTATTTATGAAAAGTGGGGGCGTGATGTGTGAAAGAGATCGTACTCGAGGTGTGAAAGGGAGGGCGATACGGCGAGGGTCACAGGCGTGATGTCAGGTCAGCCACTTTTGCACCTCGCCATAACAACGCGTCTCAAATTATTATGGACGTTTGATAAGTGTTGTTCGATTGTAGCGTCTTGGTACTTTAGTGTTAATTAAGTGTTTACCTTTACTAGCTATAAATATGGTATTGGTATATGCTAAAAGATAATTTTGATTTCAATAGAATGACAGCTAGTGTTTGTGTTTAAACAGTTATCATACTCGATTAATTGCTGAAGCTATTTACGTCAATCAGGGCACTGATCTATCGCCACTCAGATCTAGTTCAATAGCTGATCTTATAAAAATATTTAAAATAGCACCGTCGGCTTTCATCTCATCCGTGTTTGCTGAGCTGAGGCACATTGATTAGATATCTAATATTAAAATTTTATCGTGATGTTTTTATACAGGAAACGTTCACCCAAATAGCTACAATAAAATAACATCGCTTTAATAACGATTTATAGCAATAAAAGCAGTTATGACGTTAACCAATAAACGTCCCGAATCTCTTTGCGTTTTAAAATAGCTCCAGATTAAGGATAAAAGACTTGAACATTGAAGTCTCCCGCGCCGGTCGCTTAATGCGTCTTAATGTGTATTTTATGATTGTTACACAAGACGCGAACAGTTTTACATCAATCTAAGCGATCGCTATCTCGAGTTATTAAATCCGCTGATGTACAGAAACATAGAATTATGAATAAGAGATAAATCAACGGGAGCAGTCGTAAAACGGTTTATATTTTGTTCTGGCGGTCGGCGTATCTACTCTTTTAAATTGCCCCAGATCTGGCCCATTGCAAACATGATAATATGGCTATTTTGTTGCGTAGGTAATCTGCATTACTCGTAAAGCGGAGTTTGTAGATCGCTAAGTATAAATTTTGTTACTAACATGACTTACCAAATCTGTGTTGTACTGGACAGAGAAACTGTGGAGTCGTAATCCAAAAGGGTTTTCTTTTCCATTGACCAATGTAATTTGGTCCTCTACCCTTCAAATGATTTATAGTTTTCAATAAAATTTACTAAAAAGCATTTAAGATTATAATCTTAAAAAGTGATCGTGTTATTGGTATGGATAATGCTTTCGATCGTTTTAAGCTAATGTAAAATTTTCGTGGCGTTTCAATGTTTGCGATGGTATATCGCAAACACATTACCGCTTAATGAAACATTATGAAAGGCACGTATTAATGCTAGGGGTGCAGCCATGTCGATATGATGAATGTTCCGCGAATGACTCGCGACTCCAGACTTTGACTCCCGATTACGTTTTACATTAAAGATCGTGGCTTGATGTCGTTTATCTTATTTAATCTACTACAGTGAAGTATTTAGTGAGTATAATAAACCTTTACGATCTTCTTTCTACCCTTATCGGGGTAGATATAGATGCATATCTATCGTTTAGTTATTATGTTATACCAATGTTACTCAATTTATGTCGGATAAAAAATTAAATTAGCAAGTTGAAATTCGAATTAAATAAGTACCTACATAACCAGCGTTTTCGAAACACCCGTTATGTTTTGAACGTTCAAAAATGGTCGTAAAAGTATTTGACAACGCTCCACAAAATATTTAACAATGTATGCGCGCGCAGCATCTCCGTGAAGTAAAACACAATAAATTTTAATAAAGAGTAGGCAGGCAGCGTATTTGAAATTCATCATATTGATTAAACGTCCGACATCACCATACCGCGGCGAAATAATAAATAACCTCGATTTAGTCCCTTAAAACATACAGACAATCGGACGAACGAAAAAACGTGCTCGAAACCCGAACGGATACAATGACAACTGCACGCTGAATCAATCACAAAAAACGGAATCCGAACAAAAACAACAATTAAAACACAGCCTCGGCCGCCCAAAGAAATATTTAGAATACGCCGAAGCGAGCATCTTGCTTTATTTTTCATCGTCCACTATTAAAAACGGACCTACACGTGTCCTGAGATGTCGTCTTTATTGGTTTAGTCCAATTAATGGCGTCTAATGTTATTCATTCTCGGAACGGACGGCTTGTTATAAATTAGTATTAAAACGTAGCTTTAGAGAATTACAAAAATGTTTAACTTCAAACGCGTGGTCATAGACGATTCACGGCTAAACAAGAACATTACGAGTACGAGAACTAATGAATAGAAACAAGAAACAATTATGTTTGGATGGTAACGACGGCAGGAATTTTGAATAATGTTCGATACAAGATTATGTAAGACGTAGGAGCATACGGAGGACTCATTATGGTCTTTCATTAATCAGACGTTTGATACCAGTCTGTGTTATCATTGGTCGTATTTGCAAATGGCCGATCGATACAGCCTGAGTGATTGAGACCGAGCGCTCAGCCGTATTGACAGCGCGCCGCATTCTATGTAAAATATGAAAGACTCGCCTCGCTCCTGCGAGATGTTGTAAGAAACAAATGGAGGAGGCAAATATTAGAAAAAAATAGTTTAGTTAACGCTTAATATTTATAAAACTAAAACTAATTATCACTAATAATAATAAATACCTACAACAAATGTAATTTAAACATCGGAAAATTTACATAAAAGTTAAATAAAGATGGCGTCAGATTTGCTCAATAAATATTCAAAAGTGTATTTTAAAGTAAACGAAATAAAATTTGACTGTAATTCTTTAATGGTAAACTTATGCCGCATCGTTTAATACCATTCGTACATTCTATACAACGGTCATTCCGTAGAGATATAAACAGCCCCTGACCATGGCCGGAGCCTGTACCTATAGTATATGCTGATTGAATTATGTTTCTACAATATCTGATTAATGCGACATCCTCTGACGTACTATTGTCTGCTCGAATTTGCATCCACCAATAAGATGGGAAAAATAACTAAAAAATGCTAGGTATATCTACGTAATGATTTTTTTTTGGTAAATGATATTTTGTACGACTAATTAATCAAAATGTGAGTTTTTTCACATCCGAGATAGATCTGAAAATGTAAATACAAGCGTTGTTTTTTGTTAGAAAATGTAACAACGTATGAGAATCAAAAAGACTTAACTAAATTAAACGTAAAACAAACCTCACAAAAGATCAAGAGATCAATAAACCGTATCTCGAAGAGAATCAAGAATTCGGCGGACCTTTTCCTTAAAAAAACAAAAATAAATGAATTTTCAAAGACCAAAGTATAAAACGATAAGAAGATTATATGGAACGGAGATGACATTCGAAATTAAGGCTGTTTTCGTTTGTAATTTCTCCCCTTACACCCTCAGGGTGCGGTCACGTTAAAAATGTATGTTTTCTGAAGTCGCTGCCCGTTAGGGGGCTCGCCTTTAAATCATTTAGGGATGTACTGTCTATCTTTTTTGTAAGTCCTATAAAAATAAACCATAACATCAAGAATTACAATAGGTCTATGCTTATGTTTGACTCGTAAGTTAGAGGACGTGTTTACTTAATCAATGCAAGAGTTTACTTTAAGGTAACTTGTGT
Organism: Papilio memnon; assembly: GCA_003118335.3. Lineage (NCBI taxonomy): Eukaryota > Metazoa > Arthropoda > Insecta > Lepidoptera > Papilionidae > Papilio > Papilio memnon. The sequence continues at coordinate 3,113,151 of LD688936.1, forward strand.
TTTCATAGTAAACATTGGATTATAAATATCAATCTTTGTTATTTCATCGTATCGTATAAATAAGTACATTAATTTGTAGTTTATTTCCTGTTCACTTTTGGTATTATTTTTTTGTATTGAAATAAAAAAAAACAACCAGATAATTAAAAATTTAACTAAATATTTATAAGACATCGAATTTCTTCAAAATAAAATAATTAATGTATAAAGCCCTCATTACTTTTTACTTAAATGACTTTCAAGAGTTATTTAAACCACTTTAGTAAGAATGCATTAAGTTTTTGCCAATAAAGTGTACAAGATGGCGTTGAAAGGAGGTGAACCAGTATGTAATTAAGTTCTTAAATAGTAAGCATTTTTCGTTTAGTTTGAAGCAATTAACACGCGGCGGAGAATCGTTGAGAATATTCCCGCGACGCGTTTTTACTGCGCACCGCGTTCCGAACCTTCTAAATGGTATTGGAAATAAAACTGTCCCTCTGATAAACTGCAAAAGGAGCGAAAGCCAAATAAAGTATTACCTATAGAATGTGGTAAACTAAAATTATTTTAATTTGATACCTTAAATTGGTGTCAAAGAAAATTTATATATCTAAAGTTTAAAATAACTGAGCAAAACATTTATAAAACAATGTTTTGTTTGTTACATTATTATTAAACCGATTAAATTAAAACAAAAGCATTTTTTATAAGAGAAGTAGGCAAACAAGCAGCGGCCACACAGAGATGATCATCGACGCTCAAGAACGTTCTCAGTGCCAGAGAAATTACAGACGAGTTGCCTTTTGAGAAGGTACTTTAATTAATTATAATATGCATCTAGAGAATCCACTCCTCAATAATAATTTATCGGAATTTTCCTCTCTTTTCTGTTAACGTATGGTCGTTTTATGTCACCCACGAAGTAATTAAAGGGATTCAGACAAAAAGTCGCGTCCGACTCGCGCGGCTCTCGCTCGACAATCGCATTTTTTTCGCGTCAAAAACGCGCGGCGCGAAAGTCGCGAGTCGCAATAAATTAAGGGGAGCCGGCAACTCTCGATACCCGCTAACCTTAAATAAAAACATTAAAGTCTGTCTCAAATAATCGATGGGAGAAAGCAATTTTGGACCTATTTGGTGTTGACAAGGACCAGGGGGACGTGCGCGGCCCAGTCTCCACAATCGATGACTTTTTTCGTACCTGCGTTTAAAGTTTTGAGGTCTGATATCGTTCTCTGATTAAACAAAGTAAATCATTGCCCTTAAGCTTAGTTATAGTCTCAGAGATAGTGTTGGGAGAAATGTAAGGTTTTGAATTCAAAATATATTGGCATAATTCAATATGTGCTAATATTTGGCATTCTGTCTGAACGCTGTTCACAGTAACGTAATTTTAACTGTAGACATTATGTAGATAGATTCTTAATCGAAAATGCATTGTGTTTAAGTTCTTGTTAAAGTAAAAAGTGTAATCAATGTCTATTCATAAGTGACAGTCTAAGAACATTTCTTGAAACTAACTTTCAATAGAGAAAGGATCAAAAAACCACAATGAATCTTCGGATATTCGAATACTTTGTTAAGTTTAAGAGATAGTTGTATAAACAATAGACTGGAAGTTAATAAGATGTCCAAGACTTAAAATCACATCCGTTGTTCGATTGTTGTTATTTTGAATTGTTTATTGTTTGTTATTTTTGGCGTGAAGCTTTTTATAGCAATGTTTTTGCCGTTTCTCGCTAGATGATCTATGCGTCATATTGACGTAAGATAACTTAGGAAAAACTGAAAATTATACAAATACATTGACTTCTCGTCTCTATTTAAAGCTTGAATCTTATACCGATTACTCTCTTTGTTTGGTATCAAAATTTTAAATCATCATCCTATTGAATTCAAGCAAAAGAAATCTGAAATATACCGAATGATGTGGTTAAAGCGATAAATAAATTCGCTATGTGATCGCGGCTATTGTATCGAATTATGTAACAGTTTAATCGATGTTGCAAACTCTGAAATGATATTTACTCGCACGTACGATTTAAATCCGATAGTAAAATGTACGTGACGGTATTTGAATGACTAACGGTTAGCTGAAAGCGAGGAATTAGTATTCGGAAATGCAATTTTCGTTGAGCTTGTGAGTCGGGGCGCAGGGGGCGCGGAGGGCGGTCCGAAAGGGGTGGCTGAGTACATATTCGTCTTGTTATGTATGCGTCCGGATGCGCCAGCTTCGCAAACACAATAAGAGCCTTCTTGCCTTCTTCCTTACCCCCTCACCCTACCCCGACTCGCCCCGCGCTCTTATGGAAAACTTATTAGAACACGGCCCGCCGGGGGAATCCTTTTTCCTTTGGTAAATATTTGAAGGAGAAATTAAAATTTGACAGCGGACGTTGTTGGAGATACGAAGGACGTAGTCTGTTCTGTATGCTCGTATGTGATACTTGAGGCGTAAAATGAAATTTAGATTGAGTTTAGACTGGCTTTGCTGCCGCTTTGTGAACTCCGAGGATAAATAGACGCATTAGTTCTCTGACGACAAATTGAAAATGTTACACGACTTACGAATATTCTTTTCTATTTAAATTAGAATTCATGTTAAGTTTGTTTACATATTTATAACATACATGTAACTTTATAAACAGACTATAGTAATAAATATCTAATAACACATTTAGTTATCTTTCGTTTCTTTGCAACGTTTTATCAACTCCACAAATAAACAAGTGTGTGTGTGTGTGACTTTGGAGTGTAACGAACAATAATTCACACGTAAAACCAATGTAGTGAAAAATGAGAAAGCTACGAGACGTGCCCCGCATCCAGAGGATCACCCTTTTGTAACAAATGAGTCTGCCTCCAAGCACCTTACATAATGTAGCCATGATCATTTGTAACATATAAAACTTTTAAGGAAATAGTTTTTTTAGTTTTAGATTCCCGATTTATCAACATAGGTATATACAATTTTTCAATACGATTTTTTTTATAAGTACAATATGAATGAAATGAAAGCTCCGTTAGAAAAATATAAGTAAAAATGTAACATCGTGATATAAGAGGCAATTGCGTTCTCGATTCTGAAATTAGGTTAAAAGCACTTTGTGCTTCTGAAAGGTAATTACGTGAGCTTTTATATAAAAGCATTAAGGGGTAATGTCTTGGCAGTAATTAAAGGGTGGGCGGGCGGCTACGGAGGCTGCGCTGGGCGGGGCTCGCGCATGCGTTGTACCATTTAATTACTCGAACAACGAACTCATCGGCGCCTCAAGCTTGATTAGGGCGAGGGAAGTATCGTGATAGGCAAGAACTTCCGGGTAGGTCGGGCTTGCTTTGTAGGTATTTGATATATCTACCCGGATAATAGGTATTGGGAAAATTCGGACAAACATTTGAGCCAATCATTTATAAAGAACAAATTGAATATTTAATTAGTAATTTTAATTAATTACAATAGTTATAGGAATAAAGAAATTTGTCATATTATGTTTATGAGGTTCCATGAAAAGAAAACATAAGTTTGATAGTGTTATAGTAACAACTAAATCGGCCATAATGAACTCCCAAAAAACGTCCTCCATACTGTATTACCATAGCTGTAACATATAATATTTGTGATTCTTATGACAGGGAGATATAAGGAAAAGGGGGTATGAATAAATACTTCCTTAATAAAAAAACGTATATCAAATACGAAAGTTGGCAATAATATGAAGCGGAACGTACTTAGCGAACATTCAAATGAAATGGACTTGAAATCGCAGATAAGGAGGCTTTATGAGGGAAATAAGTAAGGCGGGAACGCCTCACACAATCGCAGTGTGCGCCTCACATGCCCCAGTATGCGCCTCACAAGAGCTCACCGTGACTTACGTCTGTGGCTCGACTCCAATTTATTTCGCATTGGAACCGTTTTATTTATCCCCATAGAGAAACTTAAATTGCTTTTTTGATTACATTTCATATTTTCATTATATTTCATTATTTAAAAATGTCCTTGTCATCTTTGCTAATTAATCTAAGTGTGCTTTAGAGTTCTTAATTACAATTATTTTTAATTATCTAAAATACATTGAAGGCTTTCCAATAACTAAATATCTTTTAATTGTTTCAAATTAAAATTATAGTATTGCGTAACATGTAATGTGCACTATCCTTACGCATCCATAGTTAATTTAGCATAAATGAATATAATTCACACGCGCACCGCATAAAGACTAGAATGGCGTGAATAAATTTGGCAGATGGTGCCCAGAACGCGTGCCACCAATGTATTCAGCACACGGCATGTGCCCAAACTAAAAATAGTCCTTTTCGAGGCTCCGCTGTCGTGGCGCAGGAGAAAAGCCTAGCGGCATATCTAAATAGTAGATTTAAATAAAAAAAAGTGAGCACGCGACGCGGTGATGGTTCCCATGCAAATCGATCGCTCGCAACCACCTCACGTAGGTAGGAAGGGTGCATATATTTTTGATTTGTTCCCGCTATGACAATTTATTTTTCGGCTATTTCGCGTTTGACTGTACCTGACGTGTCAATGTAATTATGACTGATTGTTACCATTGTTACATATTAATAACTGTTCCTTTATAATTTTGTATGGACGTTCATTCATATTGTAATAACTACAATTAAATGTACGTCGTTTGTGTATCAGATTTTCATGTCAGTTCTTAACACGATTAAATACACGATAGTTATGCAATTGTCAAAACTATTTATAATCAAACAGTAGACCTAGTTGTTGTAACTGAGCCCGCTTACGATCAAGACAGTCATAACAACGTAACCGCACATCGACGTTCCCTCATTTATCTCCGCGCCACCCGATCTCAAATCATGCCCCAAAGATATTCCCAACTCGCTCCCAAATACATATTACTATAATTTTTCTTATACATCTTAGTATTCACGACGTAAAGTCCGACATGCCTAATGTCTCATGTCTCTATAGGAATGTGAATAAGGAAAAACGTAAGAGGGAAATGAGAAAAACGTCAATGATCGAACGCGGTACCTATGGGAATAAATTTAGCGGCCCCGCGTATCTTATAGTCGAATTGGCAATTCTATTCGAGGAAGAAATTTTGTAATATTGTTACGACGTTATATATTATTCATAAGAAATTAATGTTAGATAACTGGAAAGCTATTTGAAAAATATCTCTTTAGGAAATACGTTGTTTTACTCTACCTATTATGAACGCAATCCTGGGACTTTAGTCAATAGTCATAGTTCAAAACAAAATTCGATTATTCTATTGAGTTAGATGTAAGTGGACTTTGATTTTATGGAGGTGCTTACATTAAATGCAAAAACAACATATAAGGTGAAAATAATGAGATGTTTATAATATTCTGAACTATTACTGCTCTCTTCCGAGCTTTGATGATGCATGCATTTCATTGGATTACGTATGACGTTAGTGCATTTATTTTTACGCGAATACTTACAAAACCTCTTTAACATACGTGACGCATGTATTATGACGTCATAAAATTACTGAATAAAACAAAACAAAATCAAATTGTAAACTGTATGTAGAGCTTTAGCTATATTTAAGAGCGGACTTTTGCTTCTCCTTAAATATCAAATCATACTATTTATTTTTCGTAAGGCTATTAATTTAATGCTCCTACTAAAATTATTTATGGTCTCGGATAAGCAATATCGATATGTATATCGATTACATGTATTTGCTTACGGTCGTTAAGACGTTGGTTTTATCTAAAAAGATCAACAAAAACATTGCGTTCCCCAGCCGCAGTCGTAAAGGACCCGAGCACTGCCGGCCATAGCGACTGGCAACTGGCGACGCAACAAAAATACTTTATTTATATGCTAATGTAATTTATATGACGCTTAATATCTCGTGGCTGGTAACGCACGATTCCGCTCCATTCTTTTAAACGTGCAAATATGTTTAAGGAAATTGTTTCTTATTTCATTGAAATTACAGTCTCATTTTCCAAGTGCGATGTATGTGTCGATGGTATTATGAATGCGCGGTAGGAGGCAGCTTCCAGCCCAGCTTCCTGGGGGCGGCGGGAGGGTCCGGGGGGGAGGGGATGACGGCTCGGGGGAATCAATAAAAATACGCGAGAAAATCTTTGATTATACAACGGGAATTCGGTAGATTCGGTTCTTTCAATAACGCCTTCACTTAATACATAAATAATTCGTTGAGACGTTTCCATGTTAGAATTCAATATTCTCACTTAAAATTAATGTAATAAAAACTGATGAAATATGTTTAATATAGATAATAATGTAAAGATAAAGGAATCACAATAGCCATGCAAATTATACTGTCTGATTTGTAAGTTTGTAGATCGCATTGATTTATTTATTTGCAGACCGGGCAATGAATTTAAATTATCAATATTAATAGTGGTAATATACATTTTAATAACGTATAATTTCCATTAATAGTAAATGTCAATATCGATTTAATTATAGAATAATTCTAAAACATATCTTCCCATTTAAATCATTATAAGAAGTTTATTCATGTGTTCAATTTTCAAATAGCTATAATAAACCTAACGCAAAAATCGTAGGGAAAGAAAACTTGTATTTTCCTTTATTTGTATTCTGTATGTCCGATGCAACGTTAGATTTCACTTTCAAAACATTTGTTACAAGTAAACACTACAATTATTAAAATGATGTTGAAAATATTCTTAAGAGGAAGAATAGGTAATGCGTCAAGCATAATGCATTGCAGATATTAGACATTGAAACAAAAGGAGGCACAGCGGAGTGATGGACATTCAATCTGTGCATTGTACGAGCGGGTATTTGCATAAAAATTCACGGGATCAGAGTCCCGGACGCGTCCGTTTCTCATGCAGATCCCGGGATTGAAGATAAATACGCCGATATGAGGCACATCGCTAATGTATCGCGGGACTGAATAATAAGCTCCATTGAAAACAAAGTAACCTCTAACGCATATGTTAGTAATATGTCCATCACGGAACATGTAATGTAATCATTTTACATTTTGAAACAGATACGCTTATATTTAAATAAATAAAATAAAATAAATTAAATAAATTCTATGATACAATTTAAGAAAACAGAAGTTCTACAAATGATGAAGACTTTTAATCCATAATATTTTCTTTTTCAGAGAAATCAATGATGAGACCCTAACCGCAGGTTACATATAGTATATTTTTATGTTGGTATCTCAATGTCAACTCTATTGATTTGAAAATTAAAAAGTAATCGATTCGTGACGTCACATTTAAAATTAGCAAAGCAAATAAATCGATCGATTCCAAATCGAGTGTTTGTGGAACATTAGTTGAATCAACATTTGACGTATGTTATAAATTGACTCACCTAAACCTGTCAAAGAAAAAACATAAAAAAGACACTCACGAGTGTTAACTTGCATGTAAAAAAAAGAAAAAAGAGTTGTTTACACTGTCGTGCCAGTATTTTAAAATTTTATCATCGAATTAGCTCGAAAATTATGTTATTGCTATTTGCCCAATGTCCGTCTCGTATTATTTATTGTTATCGCATCGATATGATGCTTAAGCCGCAAACATATTTGAATAAAAATATCGGATTTTCGCAACAATGGTTTTTCGAAGCGATCCTCATTTCTCCACTATAAAAAAGCTTTTAATATTTGCATCACGGCGAATTTAAGGACCTATAAATTTTTGTCATTAGGTTAATAATAAGAGTTGGAGTGTTGTCGCGGGAACAGGATGTTACAACGTCTTTTGTTCGAGTGTTTGCAACTCGCATACCAATGATCTTGTACCTTATTATACACACCACCTACATTTTTTATCCCCAATAGCTGTTTTATCGAGATTCTCGATGTGACATCGATTTTATAATGTTAGATCGATATCTATGGAGATTATCTTAACAAATCTATGCAGATTAACTTAAAAGTTCGACAAACTTAGTTCAAATCATTAGTTTCAGAAAGATGCGTTGTAAATTAAATCACTTTAAATGTACTATTAATTCATGATTGTGGTCTTGTGTTGTAATGTATGTTACTTTATCAGAGTTGAAGATAGAGGATTTTTACATTTAAGGCATAAAATGTGAGATTATGTCGACTTGAAATAAAGACTGGTAAAATTTTGTGGTGAGTAGCAACATGTGAATGTTGATAATATAACAGCATAACAACTACGGAAGATATGGTTCTCGATGCAATATTGAGGTGAAGGGTGTTTGACATTTTTTTTGATGCGTATAATGTAGGTTGCAATTGAGGTGCAGCAGCGTTACCGCCGGGAAGCGAGCTTCAATTCATCATAAGGTATTAGCGTAAGAGCACAAGCAAAAAGCTGTCGAGTTGACTGAAACTGCGCAGCGTAAGGCGCCGTGGAGAATCGTAACGACGGAGGGAAAGTCTCACAGCACTGATTTACAACCGCGTTTGATCACCCATTTGATCACTTTATGATAGCGAAAAGCGTCAGGGAAGCGCATAAGGTACGCCGATGCAAATCGCTCGGATTAAGCGGACCTAACGGGCGGTCGAGCGGTGTATGCTGAGCGCTGCCCCTACATCTTCATAACGGAATAGAAATTTAACAACCGTGAGCGCTCTCGACAAAAAGACGAAACGACCCAACTATAGGTAAACGACTTTTTAATCCCGATGCAACAACGTGCACAAATCACATCGACATGTAATGAATTGACCGGCGCGGTTTGAAGAACCCATTGACAATCTCATGTGAGTCATTTAGGCGTAAAAATAGCATTATAAATTTCAACAGTAGTTGGACTTGCGTGACGCGTTTATAATAGGAATAAGTCTATTTAAATAAAATATCTGCATTAGCATGCAACTGAGCGCCCCCTATCTTTCCATTGTTTTCGCTAAATGACATCAAAGTTGTTGCGGCGTCGTGTATTAAGCATGTGAAATAAAATTGTTGGACGTTCTTAGAAAAGCGTATGTAAGCTCAACAGGTGCACTTCATCATCGAATAATCAGCTCGCGGAGCTTCCAGCTAACATTTCACAATGAAAAAAGTTCGGAACGCGTCGCTATATTTCAATACGCACCAGGGATGTGCAATATATGTGTGACACTGCCGAAGGTTTATGGATTTTATGATTTCCTAAGCATGAGATAGAATGAGTATTGAGATAAACCGCAAAGAATATGCACTTCTGAATAGATAGAAAATTACAAATAGCTTGCACACTTTCGAAGAATATGATAATGGATTCATACATGTATAAATTTGTAAGAATAACTTAAAATAGTAAGCAATGTCACATATTTAAGACTGACTTGTGCTACGAGTGGCAACCCTAGGTCCAAATCTAGGCGCTGTGAGGGTCTAGGAAGAAACAATTGCAGCCTATTAATGAATAACTTCTCCAAGAATAACGGCAATCTATCAAATACTTCATTCGCAGCTCGTTCAGATTTTCGTTGAGTTTAGATTTTGTCTGTTTCTAGGAATTCTATTGTCTAAGTTAAATAATCGCTATTGCTGTGTGCATTCGGACAGTGCATAATAATATTAAGTGGCGACCGTAACGTGATGTAAATTTAAAATAATCTAGATTACTTTAATTCTGGATCCCATAAAGAGAATGTTGCACACATCAATCAAGTCGCAACGCCGTATTAAGTTGGACAAATTTATGACTGTGCGGTAGGTGGGTAGTACAACAAATGTTAATATAAAGATTCTTAACATACCTACTGTTACTATTATGTCTATAAAGTTTTTATACATACTTATACTAATTAATGGCATCATGGAACGGACAGTACATGAAACAAAAGAATTACAATGTAGCAAAGATTATTTTTAAGCACAAAATATAATTTTTCCTGTCAAAAATAATTTAGAAGTAACAAGTTCCTTTAAAATCTTAAAGCCAGGGAAGATACTTTCAGACTCTTATAGTTTTACTTTTGGTTGATTAAACACTTCTAGTTGACAAAATTCATCTATGAAATGCATTCTCTGTCGTCGGTACTATTTCTTCAATATTGACAGGTCTAAAATATCTGAATTATGTCGCAATCTTAGTATCGTTTTCCATATACTGGAAGTTAATTGTGGAGTTGAGTTTTAGATTGAAAAAGTTTTTCAATCTGTGTCTACACGTGGATGATTATGAAAGTTTGATCAGCTTGTTTACGCGATATGCCTGGCTTTGCTTGTTGCCTTCCCGCAAATAAGTAAATCACAAGGCCTTATGATAATTCATGAATATTTTATTGAAGGTTTCGCGATACCGACGCTGATTATTATTTATTATTTACAAGAAAACGCGGGCGTCACGTCGCCGGACAAAAAGACTCGAGAAAAAAACTCGGGAAAAGAGTAAAAAGTCAGGGTGATATTAAAATAAACGAGACATGAGCGGCGGCGGCCGGTGTTTGGGTTACGGGCACGTTCGCCGGTAATGACAAATTCGCGACCATTGTTATTGTTGACTGAGGATTTTTTCAACCTCCAAGGTTTCCATTTTGAGTAACAACACGAACGTGCCAATAGCACATTTCATAGGAATTAATTACGAATAAAAAAATATAGAATCTATAGTGCGGGATTGACGAGGCCGTGCTGCGGCAGCGACGTCAGGCGACGAGCCAATTCTCAATTAGATTTACATCTCGGGTCAAAAGAGAAATCTGTGATCACGTGGCAGTCGCCCTCGAGCCGTGGATGCGTGTAATTGCGATAGAGACCAGCAATTAAACTTTACCAATGCAACGCTTATTAACCGAGAGGCGAACGAAACACAGCATAATTAGAGACCTCCATTGCTGTCCTAAATGTACTGCGTTGACTAACCAACTTAAGCGTTGAGACGGCTAAATACAAATTAAATAAACATTAGCTATTTAATCATATAGGTATTCAATCTATACGATAATGGCAACACTAAACTGTAGCATGTGAAGCTTTTCTAAAGTATGTTACACGTTAATTTAATCTGCTTCAATACAATTTAATGACAAAAATTAATTAAGATATGTATGAAATATCGGCGGCAACTATCTAAAACTATCGTTGAATTGAGTTTGCACATACTACGTAATACTGGAATATGGCAGTACATTTTTATAATGAACACAAATAATTATTATAATTGCACTATGAAATGGGCGATAAATTAAACAATTAAAAAAGATATAAATTACAAGCGCTTTACGTAATTTAATAACGATAATTGGATAACTCATTAAGCGTAATAATTATAAAACTATGATATCATGATCGACAGTTGATTGTTAACCGTTAAGCGACGTGTAAAGTTTTAATGACTACAAATTATTCAATTATTTTAATTACACTTGATATAAGGAAGGTACAAGTAGTATTGCCACGTCTTATTGAATTATTATCGTCTAAGTTTATGGTATAAGAATGTTCATTAGACACAAGAAATATTAGAAACGAGGATATCAATGACGGATGTCATACTAAAGAGTGTCACGAATTAAATAACGTAATAATGCTATTGCATTAATTAAATCGATGATTTTATATGTTTCTGTTTTCAGATATCAGAAAACACATCAATCAATCCAAAGAACAAAAGAAGCAGTGTCATCAAAAAACAAAAGAAGAACGCGGTCTTTTATGTATATTCGAAATTTAAAAATAAAAAATAAAGTTTGTTGTTTTCTTTTGATAACGGCCAGTACTTTGTAACTATCTCCATGCAATCGAATCGTGAGAAGTCAGTTGGTGGAAGTGAGGAACACTAGATAATTAACTAGCAGATTCGCCTTATAGGTGCCTATCGAGCTCGCGAGAACACTACACTAAATGCATTTCCACGAACCTGATCGAAGGTAACTTTTAAAAAGCTGAGAAAAAAAAACAAAACAAACGCTTTCGCTAAAAACGTCTCAATCAGCAAAGACAGTCTTTTTATCACTCTTGAAAAATAAATTAAAAATACTATCATTAAAAATAGAGATCGTTTGTTAGACATTTTTGTATTAGTCAGATGTACACTAGTTATTGAATTTGGCAGCAAATTATACAGATTTACAATTCTTTTATACATACATCATCTAAAGTAAATCAATAATACACTGTGTATTCAATAATAATAAAAAAGACAATCCAGTTTAATTAAAATTAAAAGTTAAGCCGGCATTCAGGATGACTACGCTTGAAGAGGTCATGAATAAAGAAACCCGATGCGAAGGGGCATTTTGATTTGATACACTTATTGTATGTCCCGTTGCTTTGCCAAATAAAAGAATTAAATAAAGGAACTGGTTCTTAGGACAAAGGGCCCTCATAATGAGGCCAGCGTATTGTGCGAAGAGCCCTTGAAATCGAGTTCGATATTGCGTCCACAGTATGCTTTTTAATGGTAACGTTTTTTGCAAGAGTCTGTTAGAATTTACTGCTCGTTTCACACCTTTACGTACTTGATTTAAATTGCTTACGTAGTCACCATATTCTTGATATTTTGTAATGAAAATTCTTTACATCAACTTTATTGAAAACTGGTCGCGTCGTAGTAAAAATAAGAAAATATGAATCAAGTTGTGGAATAAAATTTATAATTCTATACTTATCTGTATTCTGATTGGTTAACTATTACTTTCGCAAACTTGGCAATGCTGTGCTTTGCAAATTATTTCGTCGTTTGTATTAAGTGTAGATACTATTATAGAATTTCTTATAAATTTACAAAAAAATATTGGTACCTAGTCTAGCTGTCTAGTAATGGTCTCTATTTGTCTACATGTCAGCAAGAACAAGGCTAGACGTTGACTTCCTTATTGCATTAACAGCGCTCGTTCTGGAATCGTTCAATCAGATAACAATCTGGCTCCCGGCCCAATCTCGACTATTTAGCGCGACGCAATGGGCTCAATTAGGATATGGCGGATATGCGGGCCCCTTCCTACATCTGACCGCTGCCAGACAATATTGAACCTTAAAACCCTCGGAATATGAATTATTGCAGATTTTTCTCCTTTTGCAGGAAATCATTGTAGTGATTTTGAAGAATTAAGATTAAATGACGTAGTGTTTGAATGACAGTGAGAATTTATGGTTTTCTGTGATAATTGTTACAATTTGAGAAAATTATGGATATTACATTCTCTGACCAATAACGTAATTAACCCTTAAATGCATGATTTTGTTCTTATCAAATGCTATAAATTGAAACGCATAGTAAATTGAACATAGATTAAGGAAAAATGAAGAAAAAAAAGTTTTTTTTTTAATAGTTTATTGTGTAAGGAAGAAAAGACTGTTGTGTATATGCATCATTATACATTTAAGGGTTAAATGGGATAGATTTCAATTTAGTTACTGAAGAAACAAATTCACTAACGTATCCCTTTGATAAATAAAACACAGAAGCCAGTTATAGTTTTAATCTTTTAGCTTTTATTGTGAAGGTACGTATTATAAGAGACATTTAGAGCCCGCATGCTTTAATAACAATTGTTAGCGTACTCTTAAGCACTTGTCCCAAATGAAACCATTTTGTTTCTTAACTAATTAGGAACTAAATCATTACAATCAAAGCTTTTCTCACGATTCTTACTTTGTAAATATCGTGTGCTTGGATATCTTAAAAACATCAAGTAAAAGTTTATTTTTTCTAACTTAAAATTGTTCAAATACTTCGAAATTTACAATAAATTGTCTGTTATACTAAATTGTAACTAAAGTTCATAAAAAAATGAGAGCACAACATGACTAATCAAGTTCGTAACAAATATTATCTATTGTTCTTTTGTCACAAATAAATGTCTCGAAATATCAAATGAAAATTTGTTATAACCTTGTATCATAATGTTGTATAATAAAGTTGTTTAAACAGAAGCGAGGTGAGGACTCTACATTACTTAACTTGTTGATTGAACAATTCGTTGTATTTTCAATTGCATACGTTTTGGAAAAGTACCCAATGAGAGACTTTACATTAGGAGGAACTGACAAGACGTCATGTTTGATCGGCCCGTGTCGGCGCGGATCACGCAACAAGTGTATGACCAATATTGACCGGAGCGGAGCTTATCCATAGGAATTAGAAATCGAACGACGGGGAACGGGAACGGGGCAGGGGAAGGGGTAAACGTCTTACGCCAGGGAGCTTGGAATTTTCCACGATGAATAACTGACAATAACATTTTGCTCGCTACCGTCATAAATACATCTGACAGTCAAATCTTAAGGTAATTTGTATCGATTTTGTAGCTCATTTAATATGCCAGGAATATAAAGTACAGACGGAATCGATTATATTGCAGCTGCAAATCAAGACAATCTGACTATCAAAGTGTGACGGTCGCGTCGGTGCAAACGCGGACCGAAGCTTGTCGACGAATACGTACGTTGTTAAATATGAGGACGACTCCGGCTTGCGTACGTTTATTATGTACGTAACTTTGCGTTATCTATAAAATTACCATCGCAACTACTTTATCAACGTGTTTGCATACATCGCACTCGATTTATCTTTGATAATGTTGATCAATTCGGAAGCACTGTCGCAAAAAATATATGGTAACTCAACTCGAGCTTCTCGAACGCGTGTCTAGGAGTTTTAATTTCACTTTTTCAAGGTCTCTGTACAACGAGAATAATGATTTACAATTTCTGAATACGTCATACTTCGATTTCATTTTAATTCGTAAGTAGTTTTTTTCTTCATTTATTATGGAGGATTTGTTTTGTTTATATAATTTGCAATTGAATTACTTTTTATAACTATTACATGACTAATAGATTCTTGGTGCCAATGTAGATACTGTGTGTACATTTAGTGGTACTAAACTACAAGTAAAGCAAAAGCAAGTAATACTCAACTATTACCCTGTGGACTCAAAGACGATGCAAATACGTAATACATCATATTCCTAATACCTTATCTTTCCTCAACAAACTTTAATTGTTTTATGTGATTGATGGGTTCCTATACTAAATAAATAAATAAAATAAACATCTAGGTAGATGTGTTGTCCACTTATGCTATTCTTTCGCCCGTGACTGCGTCTGCGTGGAATTAAAAAAAAACAAAAGCAAGTAGCCTAATCCTTCCAGAGTTTGCTCTACATCTGAACTACATCGAGATCCGTTCTGTTGTTTAGGCGACAACTCTAACAAACATCCATCCATTCATCTAAACGTTTTTGATGTTAAGTAAGATTAAGGGTTCAACTATATTGGATTAGGCGATAGTATATTATCAAGAGACCAAATTTTATGAATAAACTATACTTCGAATGGTTAAAGTCTAAGTGCCTTCGATAGGTGTGTCTTCTTTCTTATTAATAAGAGATAGTTTATGTGAGTTAGTGGTATGAGTTTCCAAAGTATAGATACAGCAATGGGTGTAGTGTAGGCTAACTAGACAGTACGCGATCCGCTCGGGGCGCGGGGCCCAGCGTGGCGGCCCTGGCGTCACGAGTCCGGCCCGCGAGGATATAATTACCGCTAATCTCGCCCGCTCGCCTTTGTTAGCGAAACGATTAAAATAATAATCACGACTTTAATACTATAATGTAACGCTCTCCTATTTTCTTGTACGTTCAAAAGTTGAGTTGAAACTGCTATTGTCTTTGTATTTTCATGTTACTTTGCTACGTCCAGGTATTAGCATCTGTTATCTGTCCTACTTTGGTTAAACTATTTCAAATCTAAATTAAAGAAATACAAAGTCTCAACGACTGGTTACAAAACAACAATTTCGTAGCTGTCAAATTAAGTAAACGGAATTGCGAATGGGGTGTAGCAAACAGAGATATCGGCGTCAACTTGATTAGAGCGTCGCGCTAACGAAGCTCGATGCTGTACGCGCCACAAATCAATTCAACAAATTGAAACATGACTGTGCACCGCGGTCGTTTTTTCGCCGGCCGTTCGCGTATTGACGCCGGTGATTGAACTTGTAATTGTCCCCAGCGCTGGCATCGCGCGCGCTGGCTTCGCATCGTCACTATAGGGTTAATCATTTTGATGACTGAGTTTCTTAATCTTAGTTATTATTTTAAATTAAAGGTGTTACAAGAAAAATTGTGGTTTCATTTCTTTTGAAAATTTCTATTCTATTCACAGGTTAATAGATGCAGTAGTTAATATTAAAGATTTTTAATAACTTTTAACTATTTATCAGATTTTAATTTAGTAAAGTGCAGGTTGTGTTTGTTCTTAACATATTGTGGGTATATTGATGCGTGAACTGCTAATAATAAATATATTATGAACGGTAACGTGAAACGAGGCGTTATTTCCGTTCCGGTGCCGCACCTAGCTCGATGTCGGATCGCGACCGCAAGCCAGTAATAAAGCAGCCGCTTTTCTGCCTGGAACCGTCACAGCGGCGCGGCGGCCGTTGTAAATTACCATATTTTTAGTAAAATTGACACTTGGGCATTAGCTGGGCGCGGATGAGACCGCGCGATGACGAGTCAACGCCCCCGAACCATCCGGATCTAATTACATTGTGTCATTAACATCGCGGAGACGGCACGTCCGCCTAGGAAATGGAATCGAATCATTAGTAGTTTGATTACAAAAAAGGCTTAATAGAAATATAATAACGGCTGGTGAAGAAATTGTAAAAAGATTGTAGAGCGATCCAATAATTGGCGGTTATTTGTCGATACGGTTTGGAGCGCGTAATGGCTTGGGACGCTCCAACGTGACTCCGGCGAGCTTCGCCCTCTCCCCGGCCTCCCCCAACCTCGTCTAGCCTCTCCCGTTTTATTACAATTTAACGAAATTTGCAGCTCTATCCACTTGCAACCTAATTCAAAATGTTCTCGTAAAACGTACGTGGTATTTAATAAATCCATATATTGAAAATTATCAAACTTTCGATGGATATTTAAAGTATGATTATGTGCAATGAATAAATCATAGAGAAATAGGTACGCTTAACGATAAATAAATTAGATTCATAAAAAAATAGTTTAATTCAAACTACAGAAGTTTCTAGATAATTAGAAGAAAAGCAATTGCATGCATATCGTTTTCGGAATTAAAATAATAAAGGTTTTTTTTTTAATTTCCGACATTCAACTATTTCATTCAAGGAAATTGCTCGACAATATTTTAATGACACGATTTTATAAACATGGTCATTGTATACGTGGTTATTTAGTCAAGAAAAAAACACTATTTAGTAAAAAAAATGTACGTACTTGCACTCCATTGTTATTGAATTGTATGCGAGGTTAGAAAAATGTCTGTTATTGAATATTTTTGCCAAAAAACAGATCGTTATTATTATTGATAGTGACAATAAACACGTTATGGCGGCACGCTAAAATATATTGACTTTTGACTTCAGTCAACGAAATACCGTTAAAATTAGGCTTATAGAATATTAGGAAGGTGAATAAGGACATTCACTTGGGAATTTCTTTAAATGTCAGTTGCCACGATTTAATAATTTCACATTTCACATGATTTCTCATAGCTTTAAATGTCTGAGTAGGTATTAAAATTGGTTCAAGACATTTGTAGAGCAAATATTGACCTATTTCCCCAGCCGATAGTACTTACGCCAAAGTTAGTAAGTCTCTTTTTGTAACAACAATGCAGGAAATACTTTTGTTTAATTCATTTTAATAGATTTGAACATAAGATAACTATTAGCAATTTCAAAAAAGCATTTGAAGACA
>LD688936.1:3130876-3154039 GCA_003118335.3 Papilio memnon
TGAATTATCTTAAAGTCTATTGACTACTATCATTGTTTTATTGAGTAGAGTTATCTTTATTTAGACCCTCCACGCTGCGATATTTAATAGGATAGTTCTGATTACGAAATTAGGAAAATCGATCGTATTTCCATTTGAAAGCATTAGAAATAATTATGTCATTTAAATTCTAGGCTTATTAAACTACAAAAATTTGACGTTATTTATAGTAAATGTGCGAACTGAACTATAAAATTGCTAAAAAATCTTAGGTAACAACATTTATTGCATGACATTCTTTATTAAATCACTTAATTATGCAAAACAAACATTTTTACATTTTTTTTACACGATTAAATGGAAATTTTACGATCGTTATTAATTGTTCGACAGATATGTGTAGACTATTTAAAATAATTATGACGATGACTTCGATGACGAGGTACCGTTGCTTGATGACCCTGACTATAATTTATAGGCAATTCTAATCAACAGCTGATTCTAAAATAAATATGTTTGAATAAACAAGAGTCATCTAAATATTTTACTTTCTCATTGTTATTTTAATGGTTAATAATGCCAAAATTAAGATTGCGAAAGCTTATGCGTTCTAATATGGTCTAAGGTCCGAAATACACGGACGGTTTCAGTTGGTACTGACACCTTCAAGTCGGTGTAGCGACAGTTGCATTAACAAGAGACTGCTGTAAACAGTCCGTGAAAAAATTTAATTGAGACTAACCTACATACTTATTATTTTGTGTTTTGCAATTATTTTTCTCTGTAATGTTAAAAATATTTAGAAGTTTTCTATAATTAAATCTAGGTGTGCTCTTTAAACTTGATTGCGACAATTTTCTAACTCAGTACTCGATATTTCACTTTTATATCCTTACTTACCCTTAATACAAAGGTTTGCAGGTTTGCGGTTATCGCCAAAATTTTGTTTATTTGCTATTCTTTAATCAACATCCATAGAGGGTTTCTAATAGTTAGAATTGCTTATTTTGTGAAATATAATTTATCATAGTATAAAAAACGGGCAATATCCAACGTAGTTGATTTCAATTACTTGTCTGGTTCTTTTTATAATTGAGTGTAGTTTTCATTTCTTTATTGTCCTTACTTCATTTATATGCCTACCTACCAACATGATATCGCTTAGATTCGCCTAAAAAATTTCCATTGTCATGTCTGCACAAAAAGAGTTGTTTTCTGCCAAGCACGTCGCACATTATTCTGTTATACAATGAAATAATTAGTTGGTACGGTAACGGGGATTTTTTTTTTCAATATTAGCCTCATTCTTTGTGAGTTGGTAATTTAATATTTTTTGTAATTGAGCTCTCGATTCCGAGTGGGGGTGCTGGAAAAAAATGTACGTTTTGTTCGTGTTTCAAGGAAAGGTTTAGCAGGAGGCGCTTACGTTGTCAACAATTTAAGATAGTTAAGTAGATCAGTTATTTATTTGTTGATTTAAAAATAAATATATTTGAAGCTGAGATATCACGAATAACTACTATTTATTGTACGACGTAAAATTCTTACCTAACTGTTTTGTTTTGCAGATATTTTATAATTATTTTACGTAATAAAGACCTTGAAGTTTATTGCTTTAACATCGTGATTTAATGTTTAATTTGTATTAAGTTAAATTAATTCGTACGATGGTTTTAGAATTATTTGAAGATAGGCGAACTGAGATCTCTAAAATATTAACGTGCCGTCACGATCGTCTTTTGTCTTAAAAAGTTTCCACTTTTGTATAAAAAACTCTCAAATAGGAATCTGTTATCGTTTTGTTGTTTTGCATCCCTCAAACTGCACGAAGATGACGCCTCCCACAAAGAGTTTAATGCGTGAACTTGTACATTGTCTTATGTATTGTTAGTGAACAATGTTCCGCACTCGCTGGCAGATAGAAAAAAACAATGTATCTTTGTTTCACACCCGTTCAGGTATTCTTTAATCTTATAATTATGAAGAAATATTTCTTCCCCAAACCTTCAACTGCATTGTACACCTGCCTATAAATATCGTCTCTCAGCAGGTGGATGAACAATACATACAAAATAATAAAAAAATGGATATTAAAAAAAAATTAATACATAAAAATATATAAAAACTTAGGATAAAGGAACCAAGGAATAAAAAACAATAAAAAAACAGAAATCAATAATATAAATATTGCATTTATTTCAACGAATTCGGCAAATATAATAACTGCAGATAATAACTATAATAATACTATTCAGTTACAAGACTTGTAATCTTTTATCTAGCTAAGTGACGTTGCCGCCACTGCACATGAAACCAAAGACATTTTTCACTGGCTGGCACTGGACTTTAGTTCCACTATCCACAATAATGACGTGCAACAGTAAATGCAGATCGCATATAATTACATTAAAATTAAATTATACAAAATGAAAATAAAGTTATTGGAAGTCGTAATGGAGGCAAATTTAAAATCAAGGACAGCTGCCTCGTGACATACACTCCGTTTGAACGACAAAAAAAAAACAAAATAAAAATAAAAAATAAACCAAAGAACAAAAATAAATACAAACATAACAAAAATGCAAAAGAAAAAAATAACAAGAAAGCGATATGCAAATAGGTTTGGTCCGGTCTATGTGTTTAACGATCGAGTAAATAAAATTGCATTATAGTCTCGGCGCAATAAACTGTAATATTTGCATGTCAAAGATCGATACGGACGTATATGAATGCGTGAGCCAAGACGGGAGGCGAGAGTTTTCACATAATAAATAGGTGAGGAGAATAGCGACACCCGCGGCGCGTGGCTAGTGGTGTCTCGACTTACGCGCGCCGCACACAAGCCGACGCACGAGCGTACTTCCTAACATTTAAAATTCAAGTAAATATTTGCATATCGTCTAACTCCCCGATTCTGAACCACTCTTATGTAAATGCGTTTGGTGAATATAAAAAAAACTGCAGCCGGCGACCCCACACGAATCCCACGTCTTCATTATTATGTAACACACTGCAAACTTTTACAAATGTTATGTCTGTATGTATTTTTGTACTTTTTGCAAAATATATGCGTAGTTCACTAATTAGATACGGTTATATCACAAATTCTTAAGATGCCTCTACGAAACAAACAATATATTTATTTATATCTACCTATATAGATACTACACATCGTGACCCTCATACTAACGGCTATCTGAGACAATTTTACAGCGTTTAAACTTTAAAACCTAATAGTATACTCTTAAACGAACGACTATTTACAGTGGAGCTCTGAGAAATAATTTACAAAACGCTCGGATCTTACAAGGCACCTTATTTAAATAATAATAAAGACTTCAGGCTTCGCTATGACTTTATATAATAACTAAAGTGTTTTAAATTCTCTAAAATATATAATTTGGTTTTCATTACAATCCTACAACAATCGACAAGTCGCTAAAACCTAATAGGAGTTTTAAATATGAACAACTAGGAAGAATAATATTATGCAACAGATTTCTAGTATAATGCTTAAAAAGCTTCTCGTGTAATATGCAGTGTTGGCTTTCAGCGATTCAGATATCACTGAATACAAGAAGGGAGGCAATGTAAATAAAAAATTGAATCGATATTAGTGTAGTTTCCGAGAAAGTTTTATATTGCGTCATTTAAATAATTGATTATTCATGTGGAGCAAAATGCATGTGCGGCAGATCGATCTCATTAGATATACGACGTCCTTCACGCGTCCTAACTCCTACCATTGTTATGTTCCGTTTGCATTTGAATAGCGGCGGCTCGGCGCGGCCGCCCACTGCCGCCCGCCTCTCGCGGCTGCCGGCTGCCGGCTGCCCCATGCCCTGCGCCTGCGCCTTGCGCCTTGCGCCTTCACAGCCGCGCCCGCGCCGCGCCGCGCCATTCAACACCTCACTCAACCACACATGCTTTCTTACTTTACTAACAACGTTTTAAATTGTAAAATAAATAAATTAATTGGTTCGCTTAAAATGCCAACACTGCATAATTATCACGAAGTTTTTCATTTTACTCCTAAACCCTATTTATAAAGGCCTCACTAGTAGGAAAAAGACAAACGACCGTCACGGCACGTAGTCAGCTTCGCTCAGATATCAACTATAACATAATCAAATATAAATACAATAATTCATTTGAGCGAAGCTCGCCGTTCTAAGTTCTACCAAAATGAGTCCGAAATCGCACAATGCTCGTAAGCACCGAACGATACGGATCGCGGTCAAGTGGTGCACTCACCGTTGCCTGCGAGTTGGGGCCTCAGGAACGCGTTGTGCAGTTCGCTGCCGAGACCGCTCTCCAGACGAGCAGCCATCTGCATAAGGGCCAGAGTCTTGTCGTCTCCACCGGCGACGCCGCTCTCGAGGCGTGCGCGTACCGCTGCTATGTGGCCCGGCGTAAACACGTGGTCTTGCACGGAGTACTTGTGGCTGTACTTGAAGTCGCAGACCTGACAATCGTCCGGCGGTGGCGCGTCCGAAACTTCAGACAATCCTGCTGCTAATCGGGCCTTCTTTTCTTTCGCGCGTGCATTTTGAAACCATACTTGCACGACGCGCTTAGGCAGACCTATTTCCCGGCCCAAAGCTTCGCACTCTGCCATCGTTGGTGTTTTGTAGTCGTTAAATAGAGACTTCATAATTTTCACTTGCACTGACGACATTTGTGTACGGAAGCGCTTCCCGGGTGGCCTCGGAGTATGTTGCTGACCCGGTAGCGGCGACGTGGGCTCGTCATCGTCGTAAAACTCCATAGTCTCAGATGCAGTATCCGAGCGTTCGTCTGCATCCGATCCAGGACGTGACAAATCAACGGGCTTGCTGAGATCTAAGGGTATTTCTGACTTTATGTGTACTAGTTGCCTTTCTGTGGATTCGTTACTAGCACCATTTTGTTGGGCTACAGCATGAGCTTGTAATTCACTCACGTATCGTTTCATTGACTCTTCACTGTACTGCTTGATAAATTTCTCCATGTCTGAGTGAAAAGGCGGGAAAATAGGGGGCAACATGGGAGCCCCCGCTTGGGAAAAATTTTGCTGTCTATCACTTTGTTGAGAGCCAAAACTTGGAGTTGATTCAGTACTTAATTCCTCGTCCGGTAAAGCGTCCACGTTAATTTCTCCTCGGGCACACTGATCGGCGTGTTTTGTGCTTAAGTGACTTTCTAATGCACTTTTAACTTTGAATAATGCAGGACAGAACGGACATCTTTTATTTATAACTTGTGCATGAGCTCGAAATTGTCCTTTTCTCTCCCGAGCTCGAGTATTTTGAAACCAAACTTGAACTACTCTTTTTTTTAACCCAACTTCTCGTGCAATGTTTTCTAACATTTTTCGCGAAGGATTTGATTCTATTTGATACTTTTGGTACAAATAATCTAATTGTTCTGGTAAGATTGTAGTTCTTAATCGTTTATCTTTTGGCTGTTCTCCTGTATCTATTTCTTCATACTCATCAAATTTTCGCTTAACAACTTGTTGATTTAATGCTGCTACTAAAGGGTGACGAGCTTCATCATTATTTGCGAGTGTAGCATTCAATTGTTGCAACTGGGCATGCTGTTGTAGTATTCCAAAAGGGGAATCTGGTGGATATGTAGGAAATAAGTTTGGGTTCATTATATGAACCAATTGATGTTCTCTCCATAAGTCAAAACGTGGGAAGACTAGATTGCATTTATCACATTGAAAATTGCCATCTTTCTCTTCAGTTCTTGGGTGATGAGTCAAAGGTGTAACAGGCGTAATTGGGGCTTGTGGCGCCGGTGAAACAGGGTAGGTGGGAGCTGCTGGGGTTGGCGTTCGAGGTGGTGCGGGTGAAACAGGAACATGTGGAATGTGATGTTCGACAGTACTTGAATTTGAGTCTTCACTACTCAAAGTGGCAGCGACTTGAGCCGCGGCTGCTTGCGCTTGAGCTGATCGCTTCGCATCTTCTTCTTTGAAACAATGTGTTTTCTGATGTCTAATTAATTCGTAATATCTTTGAAATACCAGCTGACACTTTTTGCATTGATAATTTAAGCCAGGAGTTCGTTGAAATCTGTTGGCATCATCAGTAGCTCCTGTAGGTGGTTCAGCAGCAGGTTGATTTTCATATACTTTTCGAGCCTTTTGCCTTGCGTTTTGAAACCACACCACTATTACTCTCGGACTAAGTCCTAATAGTTTTGATAGGTATTCTAGATCATCGTCTTTAGGATAGGCATTGTTTTCAAAAAACTCCTGTAGTACTTTTATTTGATAATCTGTAAATCTAGTTCTGTTGGCGCGTTTGCCAGAAGACCCCGAGCTGTTGGATCCATTCGAGTTGCCCCCGGAAAGTCCGAAATCCGCCGGTCCTCTGCCAGGACTGAGGCTGCGATTTGGGGTCAAAGGTAGGACGTTCGGGGGCACGGAGTTTGGGGACGTGAAATTAGGATTTATTTTTGGTGGCAACATTGATGGATGAGGCGGTTGAGGTATGCTCGTTGCCGGAATCGAATCCAACTGCGATTGAATTAACGAATTCAAAGACAGATGTGTTGGTGTTTGAGGTCGAGAAATATTTTGTTGGAGGTCCAAAGCGTTTAGAGCCGGACTTTGCGATGGCGCCTGAGGAAAAATGAAGCTTTTGTCCTCTTGATGTCTGTCATCGTAGGAGTTATATTTTTCTTCCATTGTGGGTTCATCGCAGGGTTCCGATTTGACCTCTTGGTGAATGGGTATTGGATCCTCAGTTTTTGCTTTTTTTTCAGGCGGTGGCTTGCCTTCATCGGAGCTCGCCGATGAATCCAAAGGTGTAACTTTTGCTTCACCTGTTTTCTCATATTCCTCCAGATTAAGAGTTGTAGAAGGTGGGTTGTTAAAATTGTAAGGAGAGTCCTTGTTTCGTTGACGTTCTTTAAATAAGGTATTCCGGAACCAGTGCTTAATTACTTTTGTAGCTAAACCCGATTGTTGCGCCATTTTTGCGATCGCTTCATCGCTGGGGGAGTTGTTAATGTCAAAATGCGCGCGCAAAATTTTCAGTTGTTCATCGGTGATACGTGTTCGAGCGCGTTTTTGCCCAGCTGCAGCGTTAGCCTGCGAACAAAATATTCTTATAGTGACAATAAAAAAACACTTAAAAAGAATCTTATTCGTAACCTCAAATTTTAAATAAGTTGTAATTTTTTTATTTCTATTTTAAACATAACATAATTATTCGAGTCATATAACATTATAAATAAAATTATCTCCTAATTAACCTGTTGCTGTTTATTTACCTTTTGACAGGTCACATGTAAATAATGTTTATAAAGAAGTTTTTGTAATAAATTGATTGTCCATTAAAGAATTAAATAAATAAATAAATAAATAAATAAATAATAAATATTGCTGAACTTTTAAAGTTTAATCAATGAATTAATCTTGCAACTATTTTATACTAGGCTCAGACAAAATCAGAAATACATAAAAGAAAAACAATTAAGTTTGACTCAAAGTATCAAGTACTCGTATTTGTAAAGGGCTCATTTATTTGCGGTGGTAAGTCGCTCGGCGATTGCAGGTAACTTTGAATAATAACTGAATCCGTTGCAAGTAATAATACTCCGACCCTACAAGCCCAACAATAGATGGTCTGTTGCTTTGTGCAAACAGATAGCAGTCGCTTATCTAACAATGCGACGTACATTTCTTGCCTTGCGATCAACTCTACACGGCAAAGCTGACAAATATCGACCGTTTAAAGATAAATATTATAAGTTTTGAACATTATCAATATCAAACGATTGTAATATAGTATTAGAGTCTTCATACACAACCACGTGGTATAGTTATTAGTCTAGACTGAGTGTGAATTCGTGCTAAATCGAATATTTACATTTTGTATTGATTTCCTGTCCTACGTCATTTGTTAGAATCGTTAACACATTATTGAAATCTTTCGATCACATTTTATTAATTACACAGTACATTAGCTAGTAATAGGAATATTTCTTTTGCATGCATATTTAATGTCTTAAAGATTTATAATAAGTACAACTATGTAGTGATGTAAGCACTATTAATAACACTTGTCTGTTCGAGGTTTTTAAGTATTTATTTTGTGTTTAATGTTTATAAATATGTATATATTTGGCACGTATTCATGTAAGTCTGGACTTAGTCAACATTAAAATTTAAATTGCTATTTTTATTTTCCTGATTGCTGCATGCTGCAGTTTGTTATAAAAGGTGGAATACTGCAATAATCTAAGCTTATTTAAGAAAATGTTATATGTTAACAATCTATTAAGAACAAGTCACACGTGATTAATAGAAAACTAAATGGAAACAAACTTGTTTTGACAATAATTGGACCCAAAAATGCCTATACTACAATCGTTTAAACTTAAACGTTAATGGATTTCGGCAAATTTCACGTAAATAAAATTTAATTAGATTGGTATTTAAGTAAAGTGTTTGAAAATTACCTGTTGCTGTTGCTGCAAAATCTGTTGTTGTTTGAGCTGGGCGTCGTGTGAAAACGGCATCGCATCAAAGGGTGGAGGTGGCAGCATGAGGGGCACCAGCGGCGGCTGCAGGTTCATAGCAGCCAACGCGCCCACGTTCAGTCCTAAAGGCAATCCCAGAGACAGCATCTGAGCCATCATGGGGTGCAGTTGCCCGAGCTGCTGCTGTAGCTGCAGCATGTTGAGCGCGGCCTGCATCTCTTGCACCTGCGCGGCCAGCAGCGCGCCCGCCTGCGCCTCGCTCGCTCCGCTTCCGTTCTCATTAAAGCTGCCGTTAGCATCTCCTCGCGGCGAAGGCGATCTCTCGTCTTGCGGCGCGGGCGATGCGGCTCGAGGTGAATTCGGCGCTCCCGATTTTCGTTCATATTCCGATTTGAACTGCTCCGCGAATTGCTCCAAAAACTCTAACGGAACTTTATCCTTATGCACTTCTTCACAGTGAGTTTTTAAAACGAACACACTAGAAAACTCCTTATTACAATGTTGGCATGTCGACTTCGTTTCACCATCCGGAGGCTTTTCTTCGGGCGGCGGGGGTGGCGGGCTCGGCGCTCGCGCCATTTCGCGTTCTTCTTGCAATTTTCGCCTTTGGTTTTCATTGTATTGCATGACGAGATCGAAGCCGAAAGTCTCGAGTAATTGTTTATACATTTGTGAGTTTCGTTTGGGCGGGTTTCCCTTGGCTACCATCTCGTCCAGAGCGGCTTGCTCCGCTTCTCCTAGCGGCGAGTGCGCCCGCGCATCGTTAAACGGGCATGAAGTCGCACGATGTGCGTCGAGTAGCTCTCCGTTCGGAAATGACGCGTGGCACCGCTCGCACGCGGCGCTACCTGCGCGAGGGGAGCGAGGGCTACCTGGCCGCGCGGGGGGTGAAGAACGGGGCCCCCCGCTGCTTGTTGAAGAAGGGGATGTATTTTTCGGCGACAACACGTCTTGTAAAATTTTGGCGGGGTCGGGTTTATCGGGCTGTTCTACTAATGGCCGCGTCAAGTCCACGTGACCGGCCGCGGCGAGCTCCTGTAGTTTTCCCGCG
Source organism: Papilio memnon (assembly GCA_003118335.3). Lineage (NCBI taxonomy): Eukaryota > Metazoa > Arthropoda > Insecta > Lepidoptera > Papilionidae > Papilio > Papilio memnon. Next base: position 3,140,385 of record LD688936.1, read on the forward strand.
CGCGTCTGGTGTAACACTGACCTCATGTGTATGTCTAGCGTGCTGCCCTGTGTGTAAGCGACTTTGCATATGTTGCACTTGTATCGCTTTCGGTCGTCTTCTTCGCTGGAGGTGCTCTTAGGTGTGAGTGTCAAATTAGAAGGAGCAGTCCCGGCCCCGGGCGACACTGGCGGGTTATTGTTATTCTGTTGTTCTTGCATCGCTCTTTTTAATTTGTGCAAATGACTGACACTATTATAATGAACGAGTAAAATATTTTTTTGTGTAAACGACTCCTTACATACATCGCATTTAAATGGTCTATTAGGATCGAGATATTTCTCCATTGGATACGTTAATTTCTCGCCTTTTCTATGTAGCAGTGTTTTATTATGAGCAGTCAAATAAGATTGGCGGGTGAACGCCACTTTGCATCGGTGGCATTTATATTTTCTATTCGGGTCATTATATGAATCTTCCGCCATCGCCTGTGAATTTAAATAGTCTTCCAAAAATTGTTGGTCTTTGTATACTATAGAATCATCAGAATTTTCAGCGTCGTTGTGGCCCGACTCATCAGCTGCGTTAGCGCTTGAATCTCTATCATCTATTTCACCTAATTCATCGTCGGGCGTTCTTAGAGCTTCTTTGCGTAACAGGTCGGCCATTGCGGGATCTAATGCGGTCCCTTGATTAGATTGCAACAAAGGATTTGACGCTAGACTACGTTTAAATGCAGCGAGATCCTCGTCGGAGAGGTCGGAGTGAGAAGTTTCCACGTGTTTTTGTAGGGCTAATACAGAGCGGAAGCTTCGGCCACATATTGCGCATTTTGTAGCGTCACGTATCACATGATATTGAGAATGTAGTTGTAGTTTTTCTATTGTTTTGAACGCCAGACTGCACTGGTTACATCTGAATTTATACACATGTTTTTCTGACACGGACATATTCGCAATCGAGTTTCGAGCGTGTGCTTCTCTAAAGTGATTCTGTAATGCGTGACCCGAATCAAAGTATCTGTTGCATCCTTTCTTCCAACAGAAGTATCCTGGCCCTTGTGGAGTTTGTTTCAATTCTAAATGGCCTGACTCGTTTTGATGATGACATAGCTCGTCGACGTTGCGGAAGGTCCTATTGCACGTCAAGCATCGCTCTGTTTCACCGTCGACGCTGCCTTCCGATCGTGGCGAGGAAATCTCTCGGTCATCGTCACCTTGACGCGTCTCTTCTCTCTTTGGTTGAGCGCCACCATTTAGCCAATGACTTTGGTCGACGAGAAGAAGTAGCCGCTGTAAGCCTTCCGAGTTTACTGAATGTATTTGCATAACATGCCTTTCGAGGGCTGACCGATCTTTGAAAGCATCTTGGCACAGAGGGCAAATAAAATGCGATGAAGTGTCTCCGTGTACAGAAGTAACATGAGAATGTAATCGGGACTCACTTCCGCAGCTAAAATTGCAATACGGGCACGAGTGAGGTCCGGGTGTATCGTGATCGTCTTCCCTTTCGCTCGGACCCTGTTGAGGCTGTAGTTGTGGTGGAGGTTGTTGTTGGAGTAGTTGTTGCTGTTGCTGCTGCTGCTGTTGTTGTTGTTGTTGTTGAAGTTGTTGTTGTTGATGTTGCTGTTGTTGTTGATGGTGTTGCTCCAAAAATCGCATCATTTTCTGCTCTTGAGTTAATTCAGGCTTTTGATCAATCAGTTCTTTATTATCTGTTGACAAAAAAGAAACATTAAGAAATGTTCGCAAGATAGAAATCAAATTTAAAAAAAAAAACATTGACGAACCATCCTCTACTAGATCAGCATTGCGAATGAATACGCAAACTCATACGCTAAGCCATCATCGCCACCTCAACCTACATCTACGTGAGATTTATCTACAAAAAAGATTATTTCTATAAATGAAGCCAACCATTGTTCGGTGCGACGTTTGTTACTTTTCTGAATTGAAGTTAAAAATAAAATTCTTCTCCTTTATATTATTAGTACGAGTCGTTTTGTTTGGTCGTCCCGGCAAGACAAAGGTATCGGCCTATCCATCCCGTACGCACACATGCACGGGGCATTAATGCTAACGTAACAAGTATATTGTAATTTCGCACACAAAGAAGATACAGGACGGGCAAACAATCATTGTTCATTATTACAAAAGGTTTCGAATGTTTCGTTTCGCATCGGATCAAATGTATCGGGATAGTGACGTACTCGCATGTGACGTGTGTGAGCGAGAGGACAGTACGTGCAGAAGATGTGTGAGTGCAATTATTATTTGACCAGGGATATGTCCGCGGGAGCGTGTGAAAGGAGCCGGCCCGCATTGTTTACGCTCAAATAAGGAAGGTGAATGAAAACGCCGATACAAAAACCGTCACAGATTCCTTAATAAAATATTATAATAATATTTCCTTTATTGGAAACGTAACTGTCATTTACTTTATGTACGTATAATTATCATCTAGGAAATTAATACTGTTAATTTTTAAACAAACACATATGAATTCATACTCTAGATGTTTTTAAAAGTTAACTTACGAAATTGTTTTACATTAACTACTACTTAATATTAGATAGTTAAGTGTGAGTTGCAAAATAAATGATTGATTTTTCATACATTATTATTACGAATTTTTCTTTTATAAATTAATCTAAAATCATAATAAATATTAGTTCAAAATGAATTTTTAAATTTATTTCAGGCGTAATTTGCTGGTTTAACTAATTAATTGTTGGCATTATCCCACAGTAACGTGGTCTCAAACCAGTCTTCCCCTATGGGGGAACCCGTTCTATAGTTTTACGCAGTTAAAACCGTTACATCTAATGAAGGGGCGAGGGATAAGCGAATCTTGATGCATAATAATAATCAGAGCCCAAGTGACCCCAATAGTGGACCGGAGTGACCGGTGGACATAATTATTTATGATGTAAAATCGCCGTCCCACTGTCTGGTAAGCAACATAGAACAATGGCCAGGTAAAGGGACCTTCTCTGCATAAATACGATCTCGGCTGCTTTTTGTCAATGGACAAAAGATCTTTTCTAAGGAAAACACCACATCGTTATAGCATCGTAAAGTAAGTATTGTGCAGTGTGAGTTTTGTTTTGCGAGATTTGGGTCAGAATTTTTACAACATGGCGTCTGGGATTAGAGACGTGTATCGAATATTTTATTATCCGCCAAGACATTTAAATTACCTGCATTGTTTCACCTTATTCTATAAAATGGCATTTATGCTAAACTAGCTTTCGCCCGCAACTCCGTCTGCGTGAAGTTTAAAAAAAAAAAACAAAAGTAGCCTATTTGTTCTACCAGACTATCCTCTACAGTTATGCCAAATTTCATCGAGATACGGTCAGCAGTTTAGGCTACAAACTCTAACAAACATCCATCCATGCATCCAACTAAACTTTCGAAATATTAGCAAGATAAATAAAACGTATTCGTTACAGTCAAGTTAAGAGATTATGGACTTTTATGTTGCTCATTTAATTTAAGATAGTGAATAAGACTTTTCGCTATTTTTTTTAGGAAAAGACAAACATTGTGAATGATTCTAAATTAGTCTTTAATCACTACAAAATGAGAGAGAATGAGTGTTGTCTATAATATATTTTAGTAAAATTTAATGTTTTATGAATTATTGTCCTTTATTAAGATCAGAATGGAGAGCTTTATTGCAGACGATAATTCCCCTTTGCCCTTGTGCTTGAAAAACTTGTTTAAAAAAATCGAACATTTTTACCATAATTAAGAACATTGTCAATTACAAAACAAATATCACATATATTTTTATGACAAACTTTCCTACTGATGTATAAGAATCAAAGTAATTGGTAAAGCTTGAAGTTTATTTGAACGGCAGTCGTTTAAAGCGAATACTCAATAAGGTGAAAATAAGTAATAAACATAAACATGAGGGACACAATGCTGTAAGCCGGATTTCTTTCGCCTCCACATTTCTCTTGGAGTTTATCGTATTTCACCGCGCCTATAAACATTCGTTGGGCGACGGCGACCGGCGACATTGTGAAATGATGTAGCTGCCTCATCACAAGGGGCAATCATCCTTAATGCGCGACGGCCACATACGTAATGCGAGTCATCGGCCCGCGTGCTGGTACTTATGGAAAATTCGCGTTCACAATTCAAATCTTGTGTCCGTCTCCCTCGCGCGCGGGGCGGAGCCGCCTCCGACCAATGACCGAGTCACGCCGCGGCGACACCGTGCAAGGCGTACGTTATTAAAGAAACCTGTTCTAATGTTGCCCGCTTTAAATTAAATTTTGTTCGTGTGTAATTATCTCATTATTGTCATTACGAATTCCGCGCTAAATGCTCATCACTCAAAATGGTGATTACCTCTCGGATTCGATGCGAGGCGACAACAATGTTCTCTCAGAGGCCACACCAGGCGACGCACTTCACTCCGGTTTGGAAAACCGGCAAAATTAACACGATACAGATTGTATGTTTATTAACACGATCTAGTAAAAGAGTTCACTTTGTAAAAAACGCATAACAAAATTGATTAAGGAACGAATCGGTTTAAATTGGAAACCGATAGTGACGTTTCGAAATCACATTCATAAGTCGACTCTCGTATCGACTTTATCGATACGAACTCCAGTAATGGTTTCGGTTGAATTAATTTTAATGGGATTTTCACGCTTTATAGAGTAAAATGTTACGAAATGTGTTTAGCACGAGAGTAATAAATAATAAATATATTTCGCTTCTGTTTGCCGTTAAAAAGGTTTATGCGTTCACCGACAGCTACTCAGAAAAAAAGAAAACGGCTGGTTAGATAAGGTGCGCACGCGCATCTAATTGCTTTCCGAGTGAGGTTTTTTCCTTCTATAGAGTTTGGAGCACTGAAACGTTTTTATTTTAGATTTATTCGTAACATTATCTTTTGTTTAAAACCACCGTAAACAGAGACAATTGATCGAGGAAGTTAGTCTAAAATAATAATAACAATTGAACGGTCACGGTTCGCAAGCTTTGAATGATGTATTAACTATTTCCTGGTTCCTAACAGCTCTGAATATCTGAGGAAACATTACATTTTAAGTAATATAATAATTATCAATTATAGTTTGCAAGGTGTTTTAGACCTTAGAGAGGATCGTCAACATTTATAAGTACTAGTAAATATAATACGATTCACTCACCTTCTTGTTGATCGTAAGGGCTGGGATGGTCTGGTGGCTGAGGAATCACTTGGAAGAGCTCGGCGACGTCGGGCGTGGGGTCCTTGCCCTCAGAACGACGCTGCAGTTGATGTATTTGTTCCATTTGCAAGTGCTTAACGGAGCGCACGTGCTGTAAGAGGGGCAGGCGGTGTGGGGCCCCGAAACCACAGAGCGCGCAACGGTAGACGCGAGCGCGGTCGCGCGGGATCCTCGCCGCACACTCACGGAGGTGTCTTAGCAGCAGCGTGGCGGCTTCGTGCCGGCCACCGGCAGCGTGTAGCTGCAGCTTATGTGCGGAGTTCGTGTAGTAATCGCAAGCGCAGCATCGGACTTGCACTCCACCGACGCCGGCGCCACTTGTTCCTATTCCACCGCAGAATTTTAATTTCCACTCGTTTCGTGGCCCACCTTCTTTTACATGATTAACATGTTGCAGTCGTTGAAGATGCTTGTCAGTTTTGCAATGAAGCTGAAAGTTAGCTTTGAGGTTAGTTTTGTATGTGCATAATTTGCACACGTAGTGTCCTGCGACCAATGCCAATATCTCCTGCTCTCGTATCTTTGTGCGGTCTTGCGCCAAATGATGACCGAGTGCTTCCAACGAATCGGTCGAGAAGCAGTTGCAAATACAACAGTGGAAGGTTCTTTCTGGCTCTGGATCGGCCGGTTCGGGCGGCGGTTCCATCGCCTCGGGGTTCAATCCGACGTCGAGATGCGCTCCTAAATCGGGAGGCGATGGTCCGGGTCCTCCCGTCATAAGTTGTATCATAAGAGCTTGATTGTATGCCATGTCAGCGAGCGCCGCTTCTGGGTTGGGAGGGGGCGCCTCGCCACTGTGGAAGTGCAACAAGCTCTCCAGCTGCTGCTGGCTTTGCTGTCTGTGGTGGAGCGCGGACAGCGTCTGCATGTGCTTCACATTCTGTTGCAGTACAAGCATATTATGTGTGTGCTTCTCTGAGGTCATGTGTATCCGGAGATTGCGTGCAACATTCGTTTCATAATTACACACATCACAACGAAACGTCGGCTTTGGTTTCTGGCCCAAAGGCGAATGATGAGGTAGCGGCGGCTTGTGTCCGCCTGGTGGAGTGTGCTGCGGGGCCGGTGGTAACGAGCTTTCACCGGGATTGCCACCGTTCTGTAATTCTTGCATATTATTTAAGTGCTTATCTGACTGCATATGAATACTGAGATTTCCTTTCGTCGTCGTAGAATAGTTGCAAACTTCGCACCTGTACGGCTTGTAGCCGCAAGTATACGTTTCGCCTCGGGCTAATCGAGGGTGTGGCTGCCCGGCTATACAATAAATGCAGCTCGTTTCAGCTTCCGGATGTTTCTCCTTCATATGTATTTCTAAAGTTTCTTGGTATTTGTAGTGCCAATTACATTTGGGACATTTTAATGTCTTACAGGAATTCCGGCTATGCATGCCAGCCAGTGGTCCACCAAGCCTTCCGGAATTCAAAATGAGTTCGCACTTCGGACATTCAGCGCCCGATGGTCTGCCGCCGAGATGATCCGGGCATACTCCGATCGTGGTACCCGAGAGGAAGGCCGGAGGGGCAGTTTGAAACGGTGGTGAAGAATTAGGACTAGTGCGAGGTTGTACTGAAGCATTTATCGTATGTGGATGCGCTACGGAGATCAAGGAATGTTGTGGAAGCAGAGATTCCGCTATCGAACGCGGCGGCCTCCACGACGGTGGGCTCGGTCTTCTGTCGTCGCACGATCCGTTCGGTAACATGGAATCGTGGTCTCGGTCCGGGGTCATATTTTCCAATCTTTTATCGACCGAAGGGCTTGACAATTCCGACATATTGGCGGGACTGCCCGATATCGAGGCACGCGGTGGAGCCGCTGCACCGACGGGTTCTAAGAATGAGACTAATGGCTCCTTATCTTTTCCAACACATTGTATGAACGCAGACGCATTCTCTCTTGATAAAGCGTCTCTTTCAGAATCTAGTAATGATAAACTATGGTCCGATTGCGCGTGCGCCACGAACGATTTAGCGTATCCGAAACTCAATTTACAAATAAAACACATAAGAATCGGTTTGACCGGTACGCTGACGGGGCACTCGGCGGTTGGCGATGGCGGTCTGGGAACGTCTTTGCCGCCACGGAAACTGAACACTCGATAGCTATGCATGACGGGGGCGTCGGGCCGCGCCCGCGCACGCTCCGCCGCTAAACGACCGTACAGGGCTCCATATAATGAGGAATTTCTCGACACGTAGAATGCACTCGCAATTTGAGGGAATTCGAGGTGTTTCTCGACGATGTTGCTGTCTCGGCTGTCGACGATGCACCCAGGTTCGATCTTCGGTAAATCCGGGAGGCTCGTCTCGCCCTCTGACATCTCCGGGTCCTCGATGATGTAGGCGGATCCGTCGGGATTGTACACGATCTTGCCGTCGAAGCGTTCAACGTCCGAGGAGAGTGGAGGTGAGTCCCGTCTCGAGAGGTCGACGGCGTCCGGCGCGGCGGGCGGCGAGGTGGGCGCAAGGCCGGCGGGGGGCGCAGGAGCCGCCGGAGCCGCCGGCACGTTGCGGGGCTCCTCCTCCGGGCTCATGTCGCCGTCGTCGTCGTCGGGCCTGAGCGCGGCGGAACTCTGGGGGTCGTCGCGCTTGCGGCGCCGCTTGCGCTCGGGGGGCGGGCCGCTAGCGGGGCCGCCGGCCTGCAGCGGCGTGGGCATGGCGCCGGGCGTCAAAGGCCGGCATCACATGCTCTCCTGTAATGAAATATCACCACATAAGCATAAAAACATCCTAATACAATAACTAATTAATTAAGTGTAACATTTGTGATTAGCAAACCACCAGTAAGTTAATAGTTATATTTACGTAGCTTGGTATTTTTTCTCACGGATCAAATCGATTGGTACGATTCAAGGTGAATTTTGAATACACATTGGTAATGAGTTCGTATCGGCCGGAAGAAGGTGGAGTCGTTTTGTATCGCTCATCTTTGTTTACCAAATGTGTGTATAAACGAGGTAAACAACGTGACCATATAAATCAGATTCAGGTTAATTCTGTCGACATCAGGTTCTGTAATATTTCAACTTAAGTTTTTTCTGTCATAAGACAATGTTTAACTTAAATGTTAAATTAAATTCAGAGTTAAATACTATGAGTACTTAAATTAAAACATTCGGTAGGTACTAAATAGTTCCTTATCGGAACTAGCGTTTGCGCAAACAACTGTGATCAATTTATCCGTGTGACAGCTTGTCAACGCTGTCAATGCTGACATTTTTACAATTAAGAAACCAAGTATGTTGGAGCTCGGTAAACATAGATTCTATGATTAGGGAATTCGTTCTAGTTCGAATATATTCCTTAAACACTTGTAACATTAAGAGTGTAAATATAAAACATCTTATAAACGTATTCGATAAAATATCCGTATAATCTAGAATAAAAATTCGTTAAAAACCAAGATTAACTCGTCATCTCTGTTATCTGCAAGCTTATCAGCGATAACAGTATTTCACAAACATCTAACGAGGGCTCCAATAATATATTTAGTTAGCTGACAGCACTCTGATGCCTAATCGACTTAAATGACATATCACATGGAAAAATTTGTTGATTTACTGATGAAATTCTCACGATGGTATGTTCTGATATTGCACAAGAAAAGTTTCTTATTTATTTAAATATATTTTGTTTATTTTTTTAAATGTAACTATTCAGGACGTAAGAAAAAGAACTGGATAGAATCTTATTAGTCAATATTAAAGCAATATTAGAGCATAGAATTATAATTTACTTAAAAACTCGTAAGTAAGACCTATAAGTACTAGGAATAAAGCGTCCTTTCATTCGTTCCCGGCGTTCTAACAAATATTTACATTGGTATCGGCACAGCGTAATGTAAATTATCGTATAATCATATTATAAGGACCGAACGACCGTTAACAAAACAAACATAAATAGGCGCGGCCGTGGCGTGGAAGAATTACCGAAACGACCAAGGCCTTTTAATGCTGAAAAAAAAAATCTAATTTGAATGCACGGTTTATCTTTGATATCCGGTATAAAGTTAGAAATACGATTTCATTAATTTTTATATTTTATTATCTACGGTTCACACATCCTGCATATTATTAGTCAGACTGATTAACTAATCAATTCGTAATACCGAATTACTCATTTAATTTGCAAGAATTGACCGCTTCACTAATTACATAAGTGTCTATTCTGCCCATATATTAAGGAAAATAATAAAATAAATACAGTGATGTTCAAGATTTTAAGTTAACAATACTAATAAGAATCTTCCACATGATAAAATAATACAATTTTTTATTGAAATAATTAATAATTAGGTGTTGCAACATTTTATTCTTTTAATGTAATTCACTATAAAAAATAAACTAGTATTAGCATCATCGCAGATGACATTGCAGACACATTAATTACATCTATAATTATTGTGGGTTTTCTCTGCAACAGTAATTTATAAATCATTTCGCAGATTGCTAATGTGTATTGAAATTACACGAGTTGGTAATTAGAGATGCCAATGTGAGGTTGTTAAAATAATTTTCCTATTTATTCATTTATTTGTAACGCTCGATTTAAATGCGATCCAATTGGAATTTTAAATCGTTTAGGCTGTATTAGAATGCACCGCGTTTCCGAACGTCGATCTATTTGTGTAATGGCGGACGCGCGGCGACTGTTGACGCGGGAATGTATCATTAAAACGAAACAAATGCGTAATCATAAGGGTTCAATATGGCTGTAATTTCTATTTTGCAAGTGGCGTTTTAAACTGGCACTTCTAGAGATAAATGTTTAATGCAGGCACACGTGCTGTCCTTCCCATCGTAACAATCAGTGGCGTTGTCAATTTCCACTCCGTCGTTCGAAGCAGAACTAATTTCCAATAAACACGCACACACACAACTTATACGTGTCTTACACTGGTACATAAATATGAGTATGTGAGCGTGAGAAAACCGCCGCAAATATGTATATACTCTGGTGTGCATTACAATGCTTCACTTGTATGTGAATCCACAGTTTGTCAAACACACATACTGTGAGTTCGCACACCATTATGTTGCCCGCATCAAATTAGACTTTAGCAAATTGTTAGCGAAGCTAAGGTAATGAATTGTGCATTTTAAAATTAGTAGATATATTTTAAATGAAAAAAACATGTAATTCAAACTAGCATCTAATTAATATCTCTTAATTATTCCCTAATACAATTCATAAAATGGCTACACACATGACAGAATTACTCCATAACGAAGTAGAAAGGTTTATTATTAATAATGCTCTGCTTATTTCCCAAGCGCTCATTAAAGCACTTACGTGAACCGCAGAACAGAGCGAAATAATTACCTTTCAGCTCTTCACGAATACATCGTAAAAGCAGAATAAACCGCATCTACTAAGTCGGTGTATTACAATAAATAAGGTATTAAGCAGTCGATGTCAGACGAACCGAAAAATGTCGAATAGCGATTAATGGAAATAAAATTAAACGCATTCCGGTCGAACGATTTACTTAATACGTCGATAATAAGCGTAGGGTATGTAAAATGTACGTAATCGTGGTAGCCTCGTTAGATGTGGGAAAGCTGGCTCGGCTGCCGGTACAAGGTACAGATCGCGTCCGACATTGTCCTCCGTTAGGGCTCAAGTTTAAAGCTTCATTAATGATAATGGTTCTGAACTCGATGGGAATGGATCTTTTTGCTTGCGCCCGCACCTTTTCAAGATGTTACAGTAATAGCTCTCCGATACAAGTCGGACAATGCCTTTATAAAATACGCACCATCAATCGACCACAGTTTACGGGTACAGAATTAAACATCGAAATGTTTAATCGATACTAAGTAAGCTTTGTAAGAAAAATGAAACATTATATTGCTTTTTTAAATTGTACAAATGAAAAAGAAATCTACCCAGCGTCAGCGACAGACCATCAATTAGCATCCGTTTTCTAGTGGTCGTCCGATTTGACATAAATAGCTGTTATGCTGCGAGTTACCGTGGTTTAACTCGGGGTTATGTACACGAATATCTAATGGAGAAAGCTTTTATTAAAACCATTTTCATTTACAAATAAAAAGTGACATGGCAAATTCACAAATAAAGATAGTGAGTAATTGCTAATAAGACTTTCGACTATGATGCGAAACGGCGGAGTAATGATTCGATAATCGTATCTGTGCCCATTAATTTGTTAAGATAATTAAGAAAATTTAAGCCAATTTCCTTCAAAATTTTAACCTTAATAACAGGGCGTTATAATGTGATACCAGGCATGGTAATCTTCAAGCCGAAATCGAAGCGCATAGACGATTTTTGACTTATTTGCTTTTAGAGATAATTGTGTAAGGCGTCATTGACTTTTTGGTTTAAACGTTATCGATAATCTTTTTACAACAATTTCTCTGTGATTGTTAATGTAAGCGACAATTGATAGTTTTTAGTTTCAAATAATAAAATACGATTTTATGATTTTTCTTAGACAAATTGTCTAATTTCTTGGCACTATTAGTATATTATAGCAGTTGTAAATTGCATGCCCTAGGGTTTGGTGGTTCCGTGGTGCTGTTTGGTTGCGGGCAGAGGACGAGCATCGCGTGAAGACTGCAGGTATCCTGGCAGGCGCCACTCGTCCGATGTTCTGTTAGGAACCGTCAATTTGCGTCTGTAATTATCGCGGACCCTTCGATACTTATTTCTATTTTTTCCTCAGCTTAATTGTTGCAACAGATGACTTTTTTGTCGAACCACCTCAAAGAGAGCGGAAAGGCATCAAACGGAGCGTCGAATTTGAAAATAATTATACATAAATAGTCCCTTGAGCGGCCGATTAAGACAATTTCCGAGCAAATTGCCGCAGACGAGTATAATAGCACACGCTCCTCGGTCATAAATAAATCTGGATTAGTTTTCTGTACGAGATTAAGATTGATTCGAAGCCGACTCTTTCCGCTGTTAATGGGTGCTCGGATAAAGTATCGGTCGCGTTAAAAAATTTAAATCATTACACTGGTTTTTCGTGCGTGTGATTTGTAAGATAATTACGTTCGACAAATTGCCGGGCGTCATTAAAAGATAACGGGTGGCTATCTGTGGGTCGCTCGGTCGCTCGGTCGCCCGGACGGTCGGTCGGACGGTCGTAATTAATGATCGATACATGTGAAATAATTAATTAGCGATCGGGGATCGGATCTAAGGCGCCTCAGGCTGCACAAAAAACAATGACATGCGGTTTGTCCGCGGCGCCGCTGGCTGGCGGGCGCGGCGGGCGCGACATCGGCCGCGCTGCCTGTAATTTGGGAGACCTCGAATTAGTTTTAATCTCATTTCTCGGCGTCGAGCGTGACGACTCAGCATTCCCTAGAAATGGGCCATTAATGATAATTTCAATGATTGAATGTTTCTTTGTGATTTTTTTAAATTATTGAATAATATTTATTTATTGATTTAATGTTTGCACATACATATACGTCTACGTTGCAGGTATGGAAAAATATGTCTAATTAGAATATTAATCTCGAAGAGAAATATTTATAAGCAGAACTAGGTTCAGTCTTTTGCTACAACAATGCATCTCTAATTTAATCATCAAGAGGGTGTGCATAGGATAAGTCGAAGTAATCGATAGGTGATTAAAAATTCCCACGATTTTCCAAGTCGTAATCGGTACAAACTAAGGTGCGCTCTAAGCCGGCGTCGGGATGCGTGTGCGCAATTAAAACGAAACCCACAATCAACCGCCATGTTTGTACACGGACGATGTTAATAGCCTTCTGTAATTACATACCAGTATCATGCCATGTTGCTTCTCGGAAGGCTGATCAAATAAATAGGACCTATTTTGGGCTGAAGCGTTAGGGGCTCTTTCATTGTTAGAAGATTTAAAAATAATATAATATAATGATGGATATCATGCATCTTAATTACGAACGAATAAGGTAAAATAAATAAAATAAAATTTATCTAAAGAACCATTTCTATACAAGAAAAAAACGACACGAGTTCGTTCAGAAATAATAACGCACGATATTGTCACAAAGAGCGACAAGAGAATTTCATATCACCATTTACATATATTCCATTCGCATAACTAGCGGCCGGGTCTCCCCGCCTCCCCCGGCGTATCCCGAGGAAAGAATATCTGAATTCAATTACAAAAAGGCTTCTACGCGAGGTGTTCCGTTGCACCCGCGCCTCCTCCGAGAAGGGTGTATAACAACTCAATTTCTCCATATTATTAAGACGGTGGGGTGCGCGGATAGGGGCTGGGATGGCGCGCTACACAAAAAGAATGCTAATTTAAAATTCTTATTGGTGTGTTTGTATGCGCGCGCGCTTTATGTATTACCGCCGTAACAAAAGCCGGTGGAGAACTGCCCGAGCGCGTAATTTCAATCTAATATTCAATTTGAGAATCGCAAGCTTCATCCGCCATTTTATATTTATTTATTCTGATAAAGCTC
>LD688936.1:3163985-3180398 GCA_003118335.3 Papilio memnon
AATAATACAATCCTAATATGGGAGAGTTGTGGCATTATTTACGCCAGTTCAGTTGACACGAATGTGGACTTGAAGGAAGATGTGACGTTACTACATAATGTAAGTGAATGCACGATAATTATAGTGAATGGGACCTTTGGTGCGTATCGAAATAATTGCATTTGTTCAAAATTAGCTCCGAATTAATGCATATTTAATGTCCCTTTGTTTCATACGTTCATTATCGAGCTAAGTCTATGCACTAATAGTATTGTTTCCTTGTAATTTTTATGAAAAAAAGTTAATTTGAATTATATTTGTCAAGTTGTCATAAGTCAATTTTAATTAATACAATTAAATGCGTTCAATCTTTATTACCTTTTTCCGAAAAAAATAAATGTTTGGAGACACAAAAGAAAATATTACATACATTTTTAATACATAAATAATTTGAATATGAAAATATTGGACCATTATTATCGTTTTCTGCTATCGAACTGTAGCATCAAATTTCTTCGCCATAAATAATGGACGTTAAACAAACCACGCGGCGACACAATACCCGGCCCTAGAGGTCCAGTTAAGTAGTATCCATTGTAATAAAGAAGACGATATTTCGAAGACATTAAAATTCCCCGTCTCGTAATAATTACATACGACAGATTTTAACATGGAAACGCCCACGCGCACACTATGTTGTGGCTTCGGACTTGTATAATTTGTGTTAATGCCGTAATATATGGGAGTTTAGGGGTCCCTCGCACTCGGAGTTCCGTGCATTCGATCGTTAATAAAATTATCAAAATCTAAACGGGTTTTACGAGCGTCGCTCGTGTGGCGGACCCCGCGGTCCGAGTTTCGATCCGACTTATGAATGGAAATGGATTTTTGTTATATCTAAGTGTTTTTAAGGTCGTAAATAATTTATCGCAGCGTGATATTTCCGTCGCTCGAATTCAAATGTCTGAATGAAATAACTCCGTGGTCTCGGAGCGCTACTGGATTTTAAATCCGCATCTACATATCAAATAGGCACTTTAATAGTTTCAATCTAATACGTGGGATGCAATGATAAGAATAATTCGACCTTTAAAGTTTTCGATATAATTAATTGAGTCATTAAACACGACCTTCGATAGCATAAGGCTGACGACACACTGGGCTACAGTAGTTGTACCGGTAGCATAGACGAGGCGTTGCGAAATGAGCGCGCCGTATGCCGCTTGTCGTATGTATACGTACATTGATATGAGGCCGACTTAGACAGTTTTTGTCGGAATAAAGTAACATTTGTAGGTAGCGGTCAGCGTTGCGTCAGCGATCGTGATTCAGCTTCGTCGAAACACTCAGGTGCTCGGGCCGCGGCCGGGGCCGGCATCGAAGCCGTAATTATTCAGAGCACACGTGGACATGGTTTATGGGCGCGCATGGCCTGCCTCGCAAACGTGCAACTTTTTGCTTAATAGGTTAACGACTTTTCGAGTCAATATTGATAGCGAGGGCAAATCTTTTAAGTCGGTTTATAGTCGTAGGTATAAAGATTTTTTACACGCTAACACGTTGATCTTGCGATCACTGCCTTACTTGTTTACTAACCGCTGTCTAAATCGTTCTACATCTGCCTTATCGATGAAATAAAATGAACATTCTTTGGTTGTGTTAAGGTTGATTTTATATTGTACGAAGTGAGTCATACTGTGAAGCGTGTGCTATGCATTTTTTGTCGAATCGTGCAAAGAACTTGCATTTGAATGTGCATCAAGCTCCGCTCAGATCCGATACAGAGTTATGTTTCATTGCTTGCGTTTTTTGCGCTGTTTACGAGATTCAACTCTTTTATATACAGGTCATGAATTTCTTACCTAACACACGTTAATAATAAGCTTTAATAAACCGTGCGTTTGTTTAATAAATCACAATGTATTTGAGTAATAACGAAGGAATGTTAAACAAAGACATTTATTGATGTTTTAGATTTTCAATCTGACAGCGTATTCGTGTTAACTAATTTATTAATGACCCTCTCAATTGGAACATAAAAAGACGATAGGTTGGTGGTCAATGGTTTCTCTGCCAAGTAATTGAATGTTCGTAAAACCGGTAGCAAGAATCATAAAGCCAACTAAAATGTAGCATATTAGATGACAATTTTACCTATTAAGTATTTACATAGAAACATAAATCAAACATTTTCAGACAAACATAAAAAAAATTGCTTTAGTAAGAGACAAAGTAATATGTACTCTGAGATTAATGAAATAAGTTACAAATTCAAAACTCTCAATAAAAATGCCGAAGTCTGGCACGAGAATGATCCCATGATATAAACTTCTTGTAGACGAGTTTCGACAAATGATGGTTAAAGTAACGAGAGCTTCATTGGTTGTGTAAAACCGGTAGGCTTCTATCTCCCACCGTTACTTGGCACATTCTGCTTTATAAAAGATGCGCCTCGTAGTGATTCCGATCGAAACGTTAATTAATTTTCTACTACATTATGGCCGCCTTTATATCACTTAATATATTTGATTATGTTTGTAATTATACAAATTTTAATTAGAAATTCGATTCGATATATCGATTCTAAGCGAGTGATTTACGCTTGCGTTTTATAGTTCTAACTTTAATTAGAATTCCGTTTCCTGGTCGTACATTATCCCGATTTCACGTGATGATTAATTCGAATCGAATATAAAGATCACACCAATCGATACGATTAACATTAATGTTTCTAATTGGTATACAAATTAAATAGATTGATGATTTTCTCTTAAGGAATAGGAAAACAATATCGATTACATTATGATTTATATTGATGTCTCGAATATCTGCCGCACCTTTAGTGACATAAGAACATACAAATATATGCAAATTATAAACACAAGTGATTAATATTTTTAGCAGACATTTTCTATCTTTTATAATTTATCCTTTTTACTTAAACAATTTAGAACGTATTGTCATTTAATTTCCTGATAACCGTCAACAATTCTGTCGTATGTTTTGCATGTCGTTCAAGCGATGTATTATCTTTACAATGATAATTTCGTTCGAATTAAGCAGCGTGATTTCTACATGTCTAATTAATAAACATCTCATTAAAGAGCCTTGAACTTTTGATTACGGAGAAGTGGACAATGGAGCTCGTTATTTATATCTCCGGCACATTGGAACAGTCCAACAATCACAGCGACGGACAGACGCGCATATCTAAGTAATTAATCGTGCCTTATGATTGATTAAACGCATTAAAGGCAAACACGATTCCTATTTGAATATTAAATCTATTAGGCAAGTGACATAATACTTAATACAATTTTATCTGAGTTATTGCATAAAACATAGGACAAGCTTAGTTTTGGAAACAATTATACGTCTCATGGATTATGCATGCCGGCTGACGTATAGTGAAAAATTGGTAATTTATCTTGAATCGAAAACAATAGCCTAATTGTTTAACAAAAAAAACATACATTTTGTTTTCTTAAATAGATCGAAGACATTTAAATATTAAAAGGTATGTTTTCATATAATGTAATAATTGGGGACAAAACATTAAGATGTTCGCGAGATTGCGCAGTATCGGTTAATGAACGGTATCTCAGTACTTGCAGTACGAGAGGTGAGCAAAATGGACCCACACTCGACAGTATTTGTTAACGTAACAAGGTAAATGAGGATATTTATCGACACGACGTCGTCAAGTGGCAACCCTTTGCGCTGCCCCCGTGCCCGCGCCGGCCCGGCCCGCCAGCAAACAGCGCTAGTGATGCGTAACGCAAACTCTCTTGTCGATATTTACACTCACATTGCAAACAGTGACACTCGATATTTGTCCGAGGCGAGCTAATGGCGCGAGGCGTCCGACATGTTTGTCGGACTACTTGTAATTAACGGAATAATGTAAACCAAACACATAAACATTAAATTCGGCCGTTCGAGTTTCGATTTCACTCAGTTTCGACCTGTGAATAAATTTTACATTTTTAAATATATGAACACCTTACGTAAGTAATAAACGAGTAAACGTGATCGGGGTTGCATGTGTATAAAAAATTAAAAAGGAGTAAAATAAGTTAAAAAAGTAAGGTAAGGCCATAACTTCATTTTGAATTCCGTTCGGTTTGTTCCCGTCCCTCTCTGAACGCTCCCAGCAGGGGGCGCCATCGTTCTCACCTCACGACGCGAGTGGTAGCCGCTCTTTAATAAGTATCGATAAAATATGAATATATATTATAAATATTTTCAATACTTATTCGAATTATCTTCAGAGTCAATTTCCGATAGTCCTCACATGGCTTGCCAACATTATGGAGTGTTGCGTTTAGGCGATTTGTGCCCAGACAATTTGGTGGTGAAAAAGTTTAACACAGGTTTTATATACCTATGTAATTTATAATGTGCCTCGACCAAAACGATAAAAGTCTTGTCACGTGTTTTTATACTAAACCAGGAAGTACGGAAGTGAGGGTTTCTTCTATCAATATGAACGGATAAACAATAAAAATTCCACGATTAAATGCATTAATAAAATAATAAAAACAATCTATAAGATAATTTCGATGATAGCTAAAGTAAAACTTAACATGGAAATAGAATCTCGAGGCATTAAATCAAATTATTTCATATCTAATTTATTTTCATTACAAACTATAAATCTGGCTCTGATAATATTATGATCGGGCCGTCATTGATACCACCTATTAAAATTTGATTCACCATAAATCTGTGTTGCATAATTCTCTTGTCTACGTCTGCCTGTTAACGCAACAGGTTTTGAAGCTCGCCTTGTGTGTCGAATCGTTCGTTGTTAAATTAACAGCGAGCAAAGTGTCGCAGGGACAGAGCTAATTAATCTCTGCACGTTGTACGACATTAATTACAAAAAACCTCGACACTTAATACGTACAAAAATGAATTTTATTACAATACAATAAAGAGTTATTTTACATTAGTACAAACATTCCAAGAGTCGAGTCAAATCAAGGAAAATTAAATGTCATCTCAATAATGACCACGGACGAACGCAATTAATGTAAAGCGTAGTTTACACGATACGATCTCTTGCGCATACCGTGAGACAAGGAATTATATTTGTTTTCAACACTAATTACGTAATGTCCAAATATAATAAAAATTATTTCAATTACAACAGTATAAGGTTTTGTTTTTTATTACATTTTTCGTGGCATTTTTAATTGCTGTAGGAATGAGGAATAAACGAACGGTTTTCAGCGCTAGGTTTTAAGCACTTCGAAGGAATTTGTCACATCTTCGATAATTCCCTTACAATTAATACAAATACAGTTTAAGATCACAAAATGATTAAATTCTTTTTAACTTAAAGCAGGTAGGTATATGTGTGTTCTTAGTTAATGTTAAAGTTGATGAAACGACGCCATTTACAAGATAAAAAAAAGAAAACGTTAATGTAGACAATGGTTAATCGTTATTTAGTGACAGCGCTGAGCCGTCGAAGTTTTTATGACCGTAATCAAAACGTGATTGTCGCACATTCCCAAAAAACTCGCTTAATTGTGCCGGGACGAGTGTTGGTGGTATAAATAGTAATTACTTAGGTGCCTGCTCCGAAAATGCTATTAAAATGCGTTTAACCGCCACGCTCTGTAGCTGCAGGTTAATGCAAACCAACTGAGCTTTCGTTCATGAGATAATTTTGAATTATCATGCGATATATCTTGAGAAATTTTAAGAATATAACATTAGGGATACCAATGAAATTATTAAGAAGTACAGTTTTATTCCACCTGAGATAAGCTCTAGCATTTTGGATCGCATTATTATTATAAGAAAAAATATGCAAGCATGTTTATCCATAGATTAGAACTATCTAACGATAGTCGCAATAAAATATATGGAATCAGTAAAGAGTCAAAATCAAAACCAATTAAATATATTATTTACTTTTTATTTTCCCTTTATTCGTGTGACCGCAGCTTTACAATCGATATTAAAGCCCACGTAATTAGCATGAGGCAATAAATAATTTTTAACATTCTTAATTTTTTATTATCAAGATAAAGAAACTAACACCAATGCCGTCACCGATTTTTTATAATAATTTAAATAATTATCACATACCGTGATCATTTATAAAGTCCGTTACAACATAAATCATAATTTAGGACTCGTTTTTTAGTATTTCTGCCCACCTGTTGGAAATAAGAAGCCTTTAAGGCGGTACAATTTCTAAAATAATTATCGTTCATATATTTCGCAGTCCCTGCCCGGGGGTAGCTATTGTTTTAACCGGATTTTTGCTGCTTTCCAACCCCGGACAATGGAAGAGGGCGTAAGTGTAATTTTGAATGCTGTTTGGCGGTCAAGGCAAATTTGCATTTATGCATTTTTAGTCACCAACTTATTTTGGAACGGAAAGGTAATAATTGTGAATGTTAAAATAAACATTTATTTTTATACCTTCTGGGCTGGGTTTGTATCCTATCAAAAACAGCTTATTTTTTTATTGTAAATTATGTTTTCCTCTAAGACTCGATATTATTGATCTTTTAATTTCGTTTCCATAAACATACTAATAATTAGTTACGATACCAAAGCTAATATTCAAAGGTATAAAGATCCTTTGATTTTATATTGATTTTCGATCACAAATTTTCATTTCATTCTTTGCTTTATATTGTACTAGCTGTTGCTCCCGTCTTCGCCCGCGTGAAAGTAAAGTATAGCCTATGTTACTCACAGATAAATTACCTTGCTATATGTGAAAGAATTTTTAAAATCGGCCCACTAGTTTTTGATTTATTTCAATACATACAAAAATACAAATCTTTCCTCTTTATAATATTAGTATATATAGATTAATATGTATATTAAGTCAAATAAATTGTATTTCCTAGTATCAGGAAATATGAACTACAATTATTCTAGTAATAGTGATATGTGCATATCCGCCTTGAAGACTTTCTAAGGACTGGATCAGTCCACTTCATTATAATTACACAAAGTGGTCTAACCTAAGTAGATGGTGTATTACAAACATTAGTTCTAGAAGAAATGTTGCTAGGATGCTTAATATGCAGTGAGATTAACGTTTAAAAAATATTTTAAATACTATTTGTTATATCGAATAATTCAAATTACATGCAAACCGATTTATTGCTCAAAGATAAAATATATTGAACGGTACACCTTCGATATACGCATAACGAGGGCCAGCATTACCCTGTAATTAAATCATAAACTTAGATTAAGATAAATAGACGAAAAGAGGCCGCCGGAGCGTTAATCTACTGATTTACAATTACACGTAATTACGGGCCTTAACTTGTTTAATTGCCGGCCATATTAATTATCGAAAAATACCAAACGGAATCGATTTATTGTACTGTACTTTGTCGCGAACAAAATATCATAATGCTGATTAAATAATTAATGTAACTGATTAACTATATCTCGTGTAATAAACACGCTGTAAAAATTAATCAATTTTATGGCTGACGTAAACATTTGTCTTTTTAGCAGAAAATTACTCGTGCACAGAAACATTGTCAATGGCGTTATGACGTCACGCGTTAACTGACGGTAAAGAGCAGACGACCGCGGGAGGAGGTCGGTGTTTGTGGGGTGGGGCGTCATCTGCAAACCTGCGCGGAACATCTCTCTGTACGCAATCGACAGTGAAAGCCAACGGTTTAGAGATTTCCCGTTTTCTTCTTAATTCGAGAGTGTCCAGTGTAATGCACAAGTAATAAAAAAAAAAAATGACTTCACTAGAAAAAAATCAGTCTTTTTGCTACAAAAATCTCCGTCGAATTAAAGGTTAAAGACGCATATTAAATTAAAATATTGTTACACAAAAACGACGTTTTATAAATCAATTTCAAGAACGAATTTCATTCTTGATCGCAACTTAGGATAAATGTGTAACCGTTATCATTCTTTGTCTTTTATCCAATAAATTCAAATAATATAAAAATACAAAGTATTCTAGTGTGCGTTAACTTAACTTAAATAACAAAAAGCAATAAAAAACTGCAAATAAGTAAACATCATTAACATTTATAGATCTAATAAACGTGCCTCAGGTACGGTAGAGGTGGACTGAATTGGCACACAAACGGTTAACATAGCGTTTATTTCTGAAGTCAACAACGGCAGACAATTTATAATGAGTATCACAAAAGTCGACCACATCTGCACCGAACAAAACTTAATTAAAGTGACACTTCGCATGCATAATAAAATTATTCACGCACAATCGTAAGATAAGGCACTTTGCCTTGCACAATGCACGCACACATCCACTATTCAATAGCTATGTACACACAGCACACTTAAATAGGTAACCCTGTCTTTAAAACGGGTAATAAGACGCGTGTCGCTGATGTTACCATTTAATGATATATTTTATTATTCGAATTCCTTACCTATTGCTTCATTACACTTGACTTCCATATGTAAACAATTTAAATTTGTTTGTTTTTAAATTTTACGGCTCTACGATATTTCTTAATATCGTTTTTTATTTCAAAGTATTGTAAACTATTCAATTTAAACTTAAATGCACAATATTGATGTGTTTTTTACATTATTTATATTATTATTGCGAAACGAACTTGTCGTAGAATGTTTGTTATTTTTTCAATAGCGTTTTACATTTCATCCTTTTTATCATCTTCCTAAATTTACTTAGAATAATCCTTGAAGAACTAAGAAATTTTACTCTCTTATATCCTTTTAGATATTTCAGATGACATGTAAATAGGAAGAATACTCACCTGGTATAATTAATAAGCTTTCTGTATCTATATCTATAGGTACTTAATATTATAAAGATTTGGATTTTCACATTTATTGAAACAACTGAAAAACTACTGGACCGATTTCAAAAATTCCATTACAAAGCTATCAGTGAGTAACATGGACTATATTTTTACTATTTTTTTAATTTCACGCAGAGTCGCGAGCAGCTAGGTAATAATACACTGCACAATGACGTACAGTCTGAAAGACTAACTAGTCTGCTCAACTCAACTGAGCATCCCACATCAATCTGATCATAACCCAAGACTAAATTCCCGCTCTTTGATTGATCCAATCAACAAAGATCGGAACCTTACTGGATGAGACAAAACTAAGGGTACATTGATGAGCAATAACTCAACATTTAAATTGTGTATTCATCGTTGACAATTGATTTTCTCTAAAATAATCCAACACTCGAATATTATGAAAAGAAACGTCAACCAACTTGTTGTTGTAGATTACCTAAGTGTCTATATTGTCAAGGCACTTCAGTGCAGTATAACTCGTGTTATCAACCAATAATTAGTGATATCGATAACTTCCCTAAAACGTTATCAGCAATATTTGCTATTAAATAATCGATACGCGATGCATAGATAAACGGTCAGTGGCTATCGCATACCGCGGGGAACTTTCAAACTTTTACCAACTAATATTTTGTTTTACTTCATATTTAAAAATTACAATAATCATTAAAAACATTAATTTTCAGATCATAAATCTGAAATGGTTGTAAAAAAAAATTAACTCAATAATAATCCTGATTTTAACTAAATTTTAACAACGTAAAATTCATTTAAAGTAAATTTAATACCATTTACTAGCTGCAATATTTTTAAATTGACCGCATTTAGAATTTTTTATTTTAATTTAATACTACTGCCACGAATAATAACGTATCCAACAGATATTTAATAAGAATATTAAAGTAAATGCAAAACTTGATATTTAATTCAACATTTCAGTTAAGTTGCGTCAAATTAATGTAAACAACGATTCTAACATAACCTCATACTTAATTCGTAATTGATGATGTTTGAATTTTATGCTAATGAACGAAGGTGGGTGTTTTACAAAACTTATTTGAATAATGTTATAAACTGTTAAAAGCAAACATGAGACAATGAGCACTTCTATTTAGTCAAAAATTTATTATCAGCAGATAGGTGAGCAATATACAACGGATTAAAGCAAGTCTTATCTCATATTTTCATTATTAATTCGTATGTAGGTAAAAGTCATTTATTTTCACCATATTAATTTTATAATGTATTATTATCTTAAAAATATATTATATTTACATTTTAACACTAAATAAAGCATAATTACATCATGTTTAATTTAAAATACCATATTCAGTAAATAGTTTTTATTCTGAACGCAGCCGTTGCGATTCCGGACGAAAAAAAAAAATGGCGTCGTTTTTCGGAGGCGTCAAAAGGCGCGGGATGTCAACGCGACATGCCTTCGTGCCTGAGCGCGTATCGCGTCGTTTCCTCGAGCGTTTTTAATAAAGCAAAACAGTTATTGAACCTGTTGAGATCGGTTTCGAATTCATAATTCATTATCGCGCCCGCCGAGTGACGAGAGGTTCGCCAGTAATTATACAAACCGCTATAGTACGACAAACTTTTCTGGTCCGGTGGATATAAGAGAAACTGAAGTGAAAACTCATTGGCTGTTAAGATCAAAAGAAATTCCAAATCATCCTAATCGAACTGCAGTTACATTGTATTTCCTTGTGTGGTATTTTCTATGCTTAAATAGGTTTTGGTTATTTTCGGACAGGACTAACCGCATTGACGCCTAGGGCCAGGTAACTTAATCGTTCTATGTTAGCAAAGTAAAAGGTTGATAAATTCTCATGCAACACACGTACAGGAAAACAAGGATATTTTGAGCTGCGTGTCTTTAAATGAGTGTTTAAATGTAGGATTGCAGCTTGCAATGTAAGAAAATGATTCTTTGATGTAAAATATTTCATACACAGAAAGCCAGAAACAAAATTTCCCTTTAGATTTAATTTGTTATACTATTATAATTACGACTAGTGGTTGTAGTCAAAAGAAGTTTAATTATCTATAGAGCCCGCACACACCTTCGACTAAACTATCGCACAACTATTTAGGCTCGCTTTGATACTAATTGGAGGTGCGCACACTACTCGATTTTAGTTGTGCACTAAACAGTTGGATGGGCTGCAAAACAATCGACAATCGTACACAGTTGTGCGATAGTTTAGTCAAAGGTGCGTTCGCTCTTAATGTAAAGCATTTGGAACAAATTGAACTGTTAATATTCATATTGCTAATAACTGAGGTTGCATAGGTACAGTAAACTGAGTGCCCAGACATCACTTTAAAACGGTCGAATTTGCGATGAGGCAAGGTGCACTGCACACCGCGATGTGGCGGTATCGAGCGGCTATAGGGGCTGAGCAAGTTCGACGGCTGGCCTTGGCGGGAACCAGTCCGTCTCGCCCGAAACACCTCCGGCCAATTATTCAATAAAACAAAAGCATCCTCGTGGTGCGTTCTCGTCACACCAAGAGAAATGCGCATCGGTACAATTCACTTAATTAGTTAATTCAACCTATTGTTTCTTTATACCTAGATCTTCTGATTTTTTAGTTACTTACATATCATCCCTTTAAATTGTAACTTTTAATTTATAAATATGGAATGTATATGCATCAACATATACTAGCTCGTATTCAACTTGCGCAATCTGACGCCTCCCCCCTACCCCCCACCATTCACCACGCACGTGAGCCTCGTAATGACGCCGTATTATCGTTCGGCAACAAAAGGATCCACAGCCACGAGCCGGCTCACGAAAATGAGCCGGGGAAATTTGATATAGCCATATTTTAAAATAACTTCGCCTATCCCGAACTCATTGTTAGTCCCAAAGGCGCGAGCCAAAAGAAATATTTCAAATGCAAATCGTGCTAGCGCTATGAATGTAATAGTTTGTCGTGTCCCGCGCACGCGCCGCGTACCGGAAACAAATTATCATACCCATATAAGTGTGTACGAAATCGTAGAACTTATTGATGTCACACGGACCTGACAAATCGCGCTAAACGTTAAAATTGACTCGACATCTCGATACAATACGAATAACGGCTCTCTGAGCTACGTCAAAGGAACCTATAGGTATTTTTATCCGTTACAAATTATCTTTATTCACAATTTAATAGAAGACGAATAAAAGCGACAAAACTATCAATTGATTCATATTAAAAACATTCTACGAATTCGTTAATAAATTTTAATTTTTCAACATAACCTACAAATTTGACACTTAAATTGTTCCGTTTAATTGCGACATTTAAGGTGTTAAATAAATATTCGAAACAAACAGTATTGTATAACGATGATTTAATGCGAATCTATTATTTCGTAACAGCGTTTCTTGATTCGTCGAGTTTTGCGCCGTTGAAATTTCGGCGGTAATCGATTTGAGTCAGCCGTGTTTGTTGACATTCGCATCAAAGGCGTCGCGCCGGCGAGCGGAAATTTATGGAACTCGTAACGCGGCTGAATTTGAAAAACGGACTAACAGATATTGAATGGTTGTAAATAAATGTGTAAACGGACGTTGAATGAGTGATGCATGCCGTTTTGTAACGATTTTGAGGTCATTCACGCGTCAGAAAAAAAACTACTGTTTTATACCTAACTATTTATTTTTCTTGCTTTACGTCGCAGTATCAACATTTAGATATTTCGTCGTCCGAATTCCAAAATAATGAGAATGTTTAATACATATACGATTAATTCACCAAGAAGTAAATTAACTATATGTAAGAATAATTTATTTTAATCACATGCCAAGTGAAGATGAAAACATTTTTCAAGCAATTTATATATTCCATAACCTTGTAGGGTATTTACAGTACCATTGCATGAACAAGTTTGGAATTGTATTAACGAAGCTGAAGTCTTCTAGTAATTTATGAATTCGAAAATTGTCTCTGTTTATTTACAGAATCCTATTAAGTACTCAATGTATATAAACAACGCCTCTACTTTTAACTTGGAAATAATTACTATTAATGGAAATGGAAAAATATCGCATTTTAAATACATTGCGTCCTTGTAAGTCCGCTTATTGCTTGCATAGATTACGATTGGCCAGTTAGACAGTGGCATAAATCTAAAATGGACAGCATGTGCTCACTGTCGCCAGATATTTTTACATTATAACAGTATTACTTTACTGGAATAATATAAACCAGCCATTACGGACAATTAACATTTTTTTTATTATTAAATTTGACTTCGATACATTTTAATAATTGCTTAACAAAAAATTGTGTTGATGTAATTTTAATTGACGAAACATTGAAGTAAGAAATATTATCTTGTCTCTCGTATTTGTGGTAAAAATGAGATAAAAAAAATACGTAGGTATATATTTCCGCAAGTGTGTTTCCTGTAAATTATTAATTCAGCTTAGCCTATTTGCGTATTCTCCGATGGTTAACGGTTTGTGATATAGGAATATCGCGGAATCTTGAATGTTAAGCATTGTGACTGCCAACTTAATGCATGTAACTAGGCCTCGGGTCGCTGACTTGAAGGCATCAATGGTATACTTTGACAAACTTATTTGCACGATATATTCTCATAGAAATTATTACTATTGTCATCATTACCTTTGCCACTTTATAATGTAATATATCACCAGCTATAGGTATCCATTGAGGGGCTCGGAGGCTATCGTATCCTAAGTATTATATAAGGATTAAAATATCTTGATACATTTTGTTTAATTATATGAATTATATTTAAACGAAAAGAATCATTCTAAACTTTTTTGAAATTCAAAACGGTTTGTTTTGTTAAGTCAATATGTTGTTATTAATTGAAATAACAATAAATATAAACATTGCTTCAAGATGTTTATTGTAGTTGACTATAAAAATAATGAGGAAAATCGTCCGATATAATCCGTGTCAAATGTTTTTCTAATTTTAATTTGTTGAATTTTCATTAAAATACCCAAGTAGATAGAGTATACAGTGTATTATACTCTATTTTTATTTAATTAAGACAAAGTAATTCTTTACTGTATTATTAAAAAATAACAAAATCTGCCAATGAAATCATTTCAACTCCATTCGCTTTTAAAACTAACAATGACATTCTTATTAAATATTTACGCTATAAATGAAAAAATAACCTATTTTTCCTCGTGTACAAATAGATACTTGTATCGGAAATCTTATCACTGTATCTATAGACCATCTCCGCAAGCTGTCACGATGAATTTATCTATGAGTCTCAGGCGCGAGCTTTCCCAGACAAACTGTTTACACTATCGCCCGATAGATGGCGCTATGCGTATCGTAATGAACTCATATTCATTGTTGCATAAAATTAATCCAAATCGATATTTTATTTTTAAAACATAACAATATAAAATTAAATACAAAAAAAAACACTTTTTTGTATCGTTAATGTTTAAATTTAATGATTCAACGACATTCCAATTTCATGGATCAGATTATTAGATTTCTAGATAAAAATTAAAAACAAATGATAAATATTCTAATCGTGCAAGTTGACACAATTGATTGTAATCAAGATTTATCAATAATTTAATTGAGACATCCTTAAATATATACATTTACACGTAATAAAGCAATCACATAGTTGGTACTTATATTTCGAACGGACAAAAAACAATAAAAAGTCTAGAATCTAGGACAATCAAGTTGAACGATAATTACGTAGAATATTTTGCAGATAATCATACTAATATTATAAATGCGAAAGTTTGGATGGATGGATGTCTGTTAGAGTTTGTAGTCTAAACGGCTGAATTAATCTGGATGAAAGTTGGAAAAACACATAGGCTACTTGATTTTGTTTTTTTTATTCCACGCGGACGGAGTCGCGGGCGGAAGCTTGTGATGGCATAAATAAGAAAGTATTAAGATTAAAACGATATTTACAAAGGTGAAGGAAGACCGAAGAAAATATAGAAGGATTGTGTGAAAGAGGATATGCTTAAGGGAGTGAGTTCAGATATGACGGCTGATAGAAATGTATGGAAGAGCAGCACATACTGTGCCGACCCTCCGTAAGGACAAGTTCAGGTTGATGATGGTTGTATAGATTTCATTTAGCAGACGATTAGAGATGTTAACAGCTTTAGTTGCTATTTTTTCAACCCCACAAAGATTCAGTTTTCATAAATGCGAAAGTTTAGATGGATGGATGGTTGTTTGTTAGAGTAGCCTAAACGGATGAACGGATCTCGATGAAATTTAGCATAGATGTAGAGCATAGTCAGGAAGAACACATAGGCCTCTCACTTTTGTTCTTTTTTAATTCCACGCGGACGGAGTCGCGGGCGAAAGCTAGTGTGTTATAATTATTAACAATACTTTCATAACGAGTGGTATATTTCATATTTAAGTGTGGGTTAACATTATTATTGAATGCAGGTTTATTATATACCTACTATTAAAATATGATAGGTATGGTTAAGAAATATTTTTATTCAATGGAACGAGATTGATTACTTGCCAGAAAATAAGTTGTCTTTTATTGATATTTATTGATTTACTTGTATCGATAAAATGGTAAGAAGGTTTAACATGTTATAATTATTATTATAATTGCAGAATAAGTTGTAATATTGTTAAATTCTGATTAATATTTAATAGTTTACCAAAAATAACTATTAAACACATTTAACAAGTGTTACCATCTATCACTTAATACTTAACAATATAACATAAAATATACTTAAACATACGTAAAAAAACAAGATACCAGATGTCTACACCTATATCTAAAAACAAACCTATATCCTATTTATTAAATACTCTTTCTAAAAGCTCTCACATAAAGCTTTCTGTATAAACACATTTATGTACATTTTACTTATCCTAGTAACCAAAATATTACTGTCATAAAGATTGAAATAAATGACAAAGAACTTATTTCTTAGAATTGAGTTGTTTATATTATCATACTTCATACTAATATTATAAATGCGAAAGTTTAGATGGATGGATGGATGTTTGTTAGAGTTTGTAGCCTAAACGGCTGAAGGGATTTCGATGAAATTTGGTATAGATGTAAAGGATAGTCTGGAAGAACACATAAGCTACTCAGTTTTGTTTTTTTAATTCCACGCGTACGGAGTCGCGTGCGAAAGCTAGTTAAGAATAAATATTTAAACAAGTTGTGTTGACATTTATGTATAAGAGGATTAATTTTAATTTGTACATAAATGACATTTTGTCAATAAAATTGCAACCATGTTAGTCATATTTATGAATGCGTTTTATTTAAACACGATTTATTACAAACTAGATGTCGCTAGCGACATCATCCGCGAGGATAAAAAAAAAATTAAAAAGTAACTGTTGTTCTTCCTTACTATGTTCTACATCTGTGCCAAATTTCATCGAGATCAACATCAGTCCATACAAACTTTTGCATTTATAATTTTAGTATGATGACGTAGAGAATTGTGAAATCCCAACGTTTAAAAAACATATCTACCTCTATTATTTCAAACAGAATATAAGGGAAGACAATATCAACTTGATATCATAGTAAACTAGCTTTCGCCCGCGACTTCGTCCGCGTGGAATTAATAAAAACAAAAGCGAGTAGCCTA
>LD688936.1:3180452-3193623 GCA_003118335.3 Papilio memnon
CAGATATCAAACAATTTCACGACGAAAATTTATAGACCGATAAAGCTATTAGACCCGGTGGGCAATCAAACTATATTATAACAGCAAACAAGTGCTCCCTGACAACATTTATAAACTGACATTCCTTTCGTACTAGTCTAATCAATTTTTCTTCTATGGCTTAGTAGTTTTATAGAGTAGATATTACCGGCTGTAAATAGACCAGATATCCTTGTTTAAAAAAATTAAAACTAAAAAATTTATAAAAAAAAAATAATAGATTCTAACATGAGAAACAATAGACATAAATCCGATGTATTGAAAACGATATGCTAAACAAATCAATTTGAATACCGTCGGAGGCGCCGTTTTCGCTGCGAAATGCTGCGCCTACGCACATAATATCAATTATCGCTATTCTATAATAAATTCAATACTATTCGCGAAACGATTGATCTAAGGTCATTTTGATTAATAACTACATTTCGAGTCCCAATAGTTGAACGTTGTTTTTCTATTGAATATACGTAAAAATGTTGCTATCTCTGTCATTCTCAAAGAAGATGAAAGGAATGAATAATGAAATATTTTTACTCTAGTTTTTCGTTAGAGTAAGTACACAATAGAGATTCTGGAAGCAAAATTATTGCGCGCGGATTTCGTGTAGTTTTTTTTTTTATAGATTGATATGATATTGGGTTAATTACTTTTGTTTTAATTGTGTAATCAATTAAATCTATAGATAAGATTAGATGGTTAACTATGTAGATTATCTTATGACTTAATTAATAAAGTTGGTCTTCTGATGTAGTTATTTATTGTTATGACTTATATAGCAACACTAAATACATACCATATTACGTACCTTTGAAGTCAATTTTAAAATAGTGAAAATGTACATTTCAGTTTTTTAAATTTCATTAATCCAAAAATAAATTACATGTGCGAAATTCAAATAAGCTTAAACGTAAATTATATTAGTCTCCTATTGTCTCAGATTGGAGACACATTAATTTTTGAATTGACATAATAAATTTTCAATGCCAACCATATATAATGAGTGTTTTTCCAACGAATAAAGCTAAATGTAGACAATGATTTTAGCAGTTTTTATGTATGTATTTGTCAACGTACAATATGACATCAATACCGGCGTTGATATCGAAAATAGTGACATTCTTTACGGAACATATTTAAAAAAAATCACCTAAAAACATGAGAATTCTAAATGATTTAATCTTCTTTTAATCGAAATGAAATATAAAAGAGAGGAACTTATGATGAAAATTCAGTATATATACACAGAATATAAAAGTCGAAATTTTTCTTAAGTTTTCTAAGTGGTACACTTTTACGTGCAATAAATTACAACATTAACTTTGTAAAATAAATAGAAACATTTTACATAATATTTAAATAAAAACATTTCCATTAATTTACTTTTTATTTTTTTCTAATAAGAATCATGTCTTAATATCGCGTCGGAAGCTTTCGCGTGCGTTTCTCAAAATCATTAGTTTAAGATTAAGTTTTGTGATAAGTTAATATTTTATAATGATGTAGGAATTCGGTGAGAGGATACAATAATATTTCATTACAATATATAAAAATTTGTATGTTATCGAACCTCTGAACGCAAAAGTCCTAAAGTTCAGATAAGACTCAGTGTTCATCTTCCAGGCCTTATCCCACTCACGTGGAGTCGGCGGCAATTCCAACATTATGTTATTAAATTAAAAATTTACTTTCACGATTAAATAACTTTTTATTATGAATGTATGAAAATAGAAATTAATCAATTCAGAACTTTAGGTACAGATAATTATAAGTCACTTTTATACTTTCGTTATTTCAAGATTTGAAAATCTTAAGTTTTTACATTATTAAAAACATTACGAACTCATAAAATATTTTTTTCCAATGTATCCAAAAAGTCAACCAATTCCATATTTTAAATGGGATTCGCATAGGAATAAAAAATGTAAATAAAAACCTGTGAGCATCGCCCGCAGAAGGCCGCTATTCACGGTGCGGCATAGCACGCGCAGCACTTAGCACTTGTCCAATATTAACTGAGATAAACAATAATAGCACAGTGTAGTCAGTCAAAACACAAGGCGGCACTGGTGTCGCACCGGGATGCACTCACGATGAAAACAGTTGAGGAACTTTTGTTGAGCGGTCCGTACGGGTTGCTGGGCGCGGCGCACGCGACATTACACTGTCGACGGTCGCCGGCACACTGCGCGCTCGCCTCGCCGCGTCCCCCGCCGGCCCCTCGCCTCGCCCCGGCTTCGCGAGGGGCGGGGCCGCAGCCGGGGCGAGGCGACGCGAGGAGCTTAATTACGCGCGGACGAAGCGGGACGGCGATAGAGAGTGGGCGCGAGCTATTAGCGCGCAGAGCGGGACGACGCTCGTCTTAAGTATTTTGTATAAGTAATGAGAGGCGAGAGCGTGAGTACGGGGTGCGGGTGCCGGGCCGAGACCTGGGGGGAGGGGAGGGAGGCACATCTCCCGCCAATCTTTAATGTTGATTACGTCCGCGGCCGCCTCTGCGCGCCTCTCATTAGCGCGGCCACGCCTCGGCTTAATTACACAGCTTTAATTGTCGCCGAATGGACCTGGTAACTTTTTGTGTGGATTCCGAGATTTTTCTTCGCAACCACAGATCGTTGTGTCTCGTCTAATTGACCATAAATTGAACCCAGACATACAGTTGGAATTAATTCCATTAATATTATGTAATACATGCAGTTGAAATTTCTATAGTGGCCATTAAAATGAAAAAAAAAAAAAAATTTTACTTTTGAATGATGGAGTTTAGTACGTACAGTAGGAATTACGAAAAAGTTATTTCAATTTGATTAAAACTTAATTAACTGGAAACAATTAGAACCAATAAAATGTTAGCAAAAACTTCGTTTTTTGCATATACCTATTAAGGTTATATACCTACTTAGGCTATACTTAGCGGTAGATTGTAGCCTTTTTAGTAAAAGCAATTAAAACACTCCAATATATTTTTAATGTTAAATATCAAATAATCACGATATAACGGATCTGTACAATAAAGCTTGAAATGTGTAAATTTGTATGCGCGACGTTAGTTTTTGTGTTCGCTTCGGGAATATTTTGTTAGCGTTAGGAATTTCCAAGTGTACATTTAGTATAATTACTATTTAGTTAATAAAATCACGTCTATTTGAAATAATTTATTTTGATGATAAGTCTTCTGAGTGCGAATTAAAAAGAAAAAAGGTAAAGAAATTACCTACCTTTTAGGTAGATATGTAAGTAGGTACCAAAATTGGTTGGATGTCGATGATTGGGTTTAATCGATAGAAAATGCTTAAACCGTTTGAACATCTCTACTAATTATAATTAGATCAATCGAGCAATATAAACTATTATAATACTAGCTTTTACCCGTGACTTCGTCCGCGCAATTAAAAACTTACTAAGTAACCTTTGTGTATGTGTTCGTCCAGACTGTGCTCTATGTCAGTGTCAGACAGTCAGTCAGTCAGACAGTCTCTATATCAGGCATTAGAAATAAAAAGGCAAGTAAAAGACTTAAATAAAGGATTGCCTTGGTTTACAAGTTAATGGACAAAACTTAAAATCAACTTAGAAATAATTTTATTATACCTATATCATTTTATATCCAAGACAATTCTAGAATTGCATACAAATTTTAGTATTAAAGATGTTCTTTTAAAATACATTATTATAGACCTTTGTCCATCTATCACCTTTTTTACTATCACCTATCTGACTGAAAAAACTTAAAATTATTGCCTAATTTTAGATTTTAAATACGTACGTGAAAAAATGCAAAACGGAATGAGTTTTTTTATCTATAATCATTAATTCTTGTAACGTTTGCCTATTTAATCAATGCCTTTAAAAGACATGCGACAAAAATCCCGTATTCTGTGAAATCAAAGACATTCAACAATACTGGTTAGAGCGGACGTTGTAATATCCATAAAACATTTTAATCATAACCGCACATAATTGTCAGTTACCTGAACATACGATAGTGTTACACTTTTTATGTACCTATTTTGTAAAGTCCAGTCTATCAATATAATATATTTATGTTAATGTATGTCTGTATTCTATCCATTGATTTTTGAATTTTAAACGAGCTAACAATGACAACTTGAAACGTGCAAATTATAAAGAGATTTGTCAAAATGCCAAGCGCTCAGCTCTCGTTTTAAGTTGAACGGTGTTAAATAATTGTGGAAAGATTTTAAGTTGGCATTTATTTTTAAATCGATCTTATTTGGACCACATTACGAATTATCTACCTTAATAAAGATTGATTATGTTTTAAAAATAATTTTTACATGAATCAACAGCCGAAAACATATGCAAAACATATTCTTTTCTGTTTCTTTTGAGATATAGGAGAGATATGCGACGAGATGATGGGACATAAACCAGAAAGTGTTAAGAATGAATGTGGATGATAAAGGAAGAGGAAGACCGAAGAAAGTATGGATGGATTGTGTGAAAGGATATGCTTAAGAAGGAAGTGGATTCAGATATGACGGTTGATAGAAATGTATGGAAGAGCAGCACATACTGTGCCGACCATCTGTAAGGGATAAGGGCAAGTTGATGTTGAGATATAGAGAAAAATGATAATGGAAAAAGCAAGGAAAATAACATGGACCTTATGCATTTAAGAGTATTGTCAGAAACTATCGTTTGAAATAAAAATTGTGAATGTCTAATTCTAATTCAACTTATTGTTCTGAAGCTTCGCGAGATGCTGTCAATTACAGATTTTTTTTTAAAAGTCGTGGTTGTAACGGTAGCAATATAAACATAGAGCCACTCTATGCTTCGCGAGCCCACCCACGGCGCTTACGCAAAAACTGGCAGACGGTGTCGCTAGTGTCGCCACCTGTAAATAAATTCTATTTGAATAGGCCCACAGCTGCAAAGTTACGCTTTCGGACATATCTGACATTCAAAATTAGACTATAAGTCTTGTAACTAAAGGTTTATATTGCGTTAAGAATACGTTGCAATATTTACCTATGTTTTAGACATGTTAAATTAAAATTCGCTTTATTCTTTTTTAAAGGCAATTTAAATTGCGATCCAGAGTTCTTTTGTAAATGATTTATGCTTACTTTGTTTGCGATTATTTCTTTTATAGCTGTTTAATATATGTACCAGTGTGCAACTATGTAAGCATGTAGATATAAAATTATCAATAAATAGGTAACCTAAAGACTTTAATTATAACAAAGAATGCTGGCTGTTGTATCTAAAATGTCGATATTAAAAAGAAAAACGGGTAGGACTCATTATTTTAAGTTTGAACATTACAATAGTCTCTTGGAGTTATTCTACAAAAGAAAATACAATATTATATTTTCATTCATAGCTTACTTTAACGCTATCTTAATAATCTTACTAATATTATAAATGAGAAAGTTTAGATGGATGGATGTTTGTTAGAGTTTGTAGCCTAAATTAATAAACGAATCTTGATGAATCTTGGCATAGATGTACACAAGAACACATAGAGTACTTAGTTTTGTTTATTTTAATTCCACGCGGACAAAGTCGCGGGCAAAAGCTAGTCTGACATATTTTTTAAACAAGAAAATGGCCATCTGAATTTTTCGAAATAGTAATACGACCGATGCCAGACGGATGCATAGGATACATTGTTTTTTATAAATTATATTCATATGGGAATTTGTTCGCTTAGTGTTTCTCCTCTTGTATTAACTACTAGCTGTTCCCTTGCGGCTTCATCCGCGTGGAATTATAAAAAACTTTATTTCATTGTTTACCTACATTTGACAAATTATCAATTGAAAATGTCAAAACGACATGATGACAAACCATGGCAATCTTGCTTCCTCGATGTTGGCAGCAGATTATGGTCTCTTTCCCACATTAGGGTTTTTATCCAAAATATTTACCCCCTAAGTTTGATAGCGTGAAAATATATAGCCTAAAGCGTGTCGTAAGTGTAGGGCTTTTTATTAAAAAAATATTATTCAAAAACATGCTGTAATTGCTGACATCTTAGGCAACAAAGAAGTGTGTGTTTACGCTTTATTATATTAGTATAGATTAAAATGTAGTAATGTGAGTGGTTAGTTAGTAGTTATCTATACTAACATTATAAAGAAGAAAACTTTGTTTGTTTGATTGTAATGAATAGGCTCAAAAACTACTGGGCCGATTTTAAAAATTTTTTCACCGTTAGAAAGGTTATTTATCTGTGAGTAACATTATTATTATTTTTATATTTCACGCGGACGGAGTCGCGGGCAAAAGCTAGTGTTAAATAATTTCATTATCTTAATACGAGAAAAGGCCGCCATCTTTTGTTTCAAGCCTGTCGACCGTCTCCTTGCGTTCCGGCGGCAGTTACCAGGTAGGTCACTTATTTTATTTCTACAATAAATTTGTATTAACTTCTGCCTACGTTGCTTTAAGCGTACTATTTTCTTCCCAAAAAATATGCGTTCACATTCGTAAAGAACGGTAACCGCAAAACAATATGGCCGCATAAATTACTAGGGAAATATATTTTTGTTCGCATGGAATGTAAAGGTGACTTTCGTCTGGTTTTAGTCAAATTTATTTATTAAAATATGTTAATAAATGTTCTGATTAAGTAAACAATTGAAAAACGATTTAATTTTTTTTGGGATTTCATTTTTAAGTAAAAATCAAGATATAGGTTCTAGATCTAATAGCGCCTTGGGCGGTTTTACGAAGCTCTGGGCCCTGTCCTAACGTAGGCCTTGACTTTTATCTGTCTCTATAAATACTTATAAAACCAAAATATTTTAACATATCTGTAGTTAACAATACACTTTAATACAATCTTAAACGACTTCAATTAAATTGCAATTGTAAATCATATTATCTCTATTAATATTATTTCAAAATGTAAATAACAGGGAAATTAAGCAATACTAACAAACTCGATAGTCCGTTTTGAGCAATACACGCTGGCTGAAAGACCAAAAAAACAATCGTAACATTTGATACGTGGAATTGAAAATTGGCGCACACGTAGTAACGTTGACCTAAAGTCTATTGAGTCACAAAAGCGTTGCGGGCGTTGACCCGCGCGGCCAACCCCTGACCTTGGCGTATCGTACGGCCTCATGTAACCGTCACTCGCACATTCGTCAGGATACTTCCATCGACAATACACGTAAACAAACTTTGTTTACAGCTTGCCAGTTTGGACCACGATTTTTTTTATTTCTAACGTTCATTGATTATCTAACATCAATCTGTTTCGCTTATCTTCTCTACTCATAAAATATACTTCTACTCATAAATTATATCATTTTAATAAAAAAAATATTACTTTTTTACTTTAGTAACGTAAAATGTTATTTTACAAATTTATTTCAAACTAGATGTTGCTCGCGACTTCGTCCGCGTGAAATTAAAATAAATATAATCTATGTTACTCACAGATAAATTACCTTTCTAACGGTGAAAGAATTTTTAAAATCGGCCCAGTAGTTTTTGAGTTATTTCAATACATACAAAAATACAAATCTTTCCTCTTTATAATATTAGTATAGATTATTTACTGTAGGACATTATCATCATTTTTAATACAGAATTAACGTGAGTTCGTTTTAAATAAAACCTATACGTTACAAAAGTATAAACAGATATATCTACTTTAGAAAACATACTATAATTCTTATTAGCAACTAGCTGTTGCCCACGATTTCGTCCACGCAATATTCAGATAAAAAAGTAGCCTATAATATGCCCGTCTATGTCAGCTACCCTTCAGGGAAAGTCCGGTCGAAATCGGCCCAGCCGTTTCAATTACCCGGAACAAACGCGACTTACAGACAGACAGACAAAAAAAAATAATTAAATGTTACTTTCGTTATTAGCAACGCAAATACATCATCTTCCAGAAATCTGGAATTTTTATTTTGATATTACGAACAGACATTCCAATTTTATTATATGTATATTTATGATTGTAGCATAATTTTTATTTTGTTAGATAACCTTTGTTGAAATAAATTTAAAACGAAATATTTAATTGGAATAATTAACAAGCGTGTAATAGTCTCACACCGCCCCCTATGCACTAATTGTGAAACTATCACGTCCCAACAAAAGGACTTAGCGGAAAACTTAAGAAAACACCCTCGCCATACGTGAAAGCGCCGTAGAGTAGCGCTCAGCGACTCATAGTACACTGCCATCTATCGGCGGATAGAGGATACTTTTTATTTCAATTTTTACGGTCACAGAGTTTGTAAAATACTGCCGATACACCATTCCGTGGTACTGTTACGATTGTTAGCAATATGTTTGTAATTTTATATTGAAGTGGGCACTTGATTTTCTTAACTTATTAACTTTTCTTACTTTAAAATCGTAGATAATACTCGAATACAGTACCTGAAACAGGAAAAAATGTTTTTATTAGCACACATAATTTCATTGAAATATTACAAGTCTTTACAATCTAATAAAAAATAATAATTTTCTAAATTGACAATTAATAAATTATATAATAATTGTATTATAATTATGCTCGCAATTTCCTACAGACAATTTTTTAATCCACATACCATTATGTTGGACATTATTTCTTCTAAAGTGATCTTTAATTTTGAATAAACAAAGCCAGTGTTTGCTTCAACCGACCAAGGACGCCCTTAAATATTCGCGAGCGATATTCGATAGCGTTCCGGTGACATTTTCGCAAAATCGATAGCGCCCCTTATTGGTAGCGAAATGATTGAACATCCTTATCGCGACATTTTTCTAATGGCGCTCGTGCTTCAGACCCTTTCTTTTTTATGGGGACTTCACACACGCCTACGGGCGACGTGGTAGGTAGATGGCTATTTTATTCATGACACTCGACAGATCGAGTGTTCGAATCGAGAAATTTGAAATTGGAACGTCTCGGTTAACTCTGTCGTTTAGATAGTTTTATCTTGTTCTAATGCCCGCTAATGCGTCTTGAGTGTTGCTGTTGCAATTATACCTTTGAGTGGTAAACACGCATGTTTTGATGTATAACATTTTTATTTCAGCCTGTAATTATTTAAATATAGCTGTTGCTCGCGACTTCGCCCGCATGAAATATACCCCATGTTACTCACAGATAAATTACCTTTCTAATGGTGAAATAATTTTTAAAATCGATCCAGTAGTTTTTGAGTTATTTCAATACATACAAAAATACATGTACTATAAGATGTTAGTAAAATATACGGTGTATGTGTCAATTTGTGTTTACTTTTTAATTTCATTTTCCTTCTTATTAAAACTCTTTTAACCTTAATACTACAATGGAAAGAATGTGTCAAGGTAATTGAATATTTTTAAATATCCATAGAACACAGATTACCCAAGTAGCAGCATGGTCACATTGTCTACAAAAACCAAAACATTATCTTACATTGAAAAATATTACTGATATCACTATGTAATAAAACAATACGTTGCCTATAAGGGAAATCTTAGGGGGATTTAAACAAAAAATATAGGCGACGGTTCGCGGTAATAGTCAACTAGTGTGCCGCCTCCCTAACACCCCTTTTCTTTTACATGTCCCAAGCTAACGACAATACGAAATCAATAGCAACACCATCGATGCGAAAATCGTGAATAGCGACGACGCACACATGCAAGTGCCCGTGTGTGCGCAAATAATATGCAAGCTTCGATCGTGTGGAGCGCACAGTACGGTGACCGTGATTTAGCACGGATAATGTTTGATTTGATTTAAATTTTTGCTCAAAAGTGTAACTATTTAGGAACAAAGTTGATTACCAAAATAACCAGCTACCTAAGTTGTCACAACTTATTTAGAAAAAAATAGTTAGTATC
This sequence comes from Papilio memnon, assembly GCA_003118335.3. NCBI lineage: Eukaryota > Metazoa > Arthropoda > Insecta > Lepidoptera > Papilionidae > Papilio > Papilio memnon. The sequence continues at coordinate 3,190,311 of LD688936.1, forward strand.
AAATCCTTTTCACTTCGTAACATAATGGAAGAGAAATTATTAAATATAATTTACAAATTAACGTATTTCTTTCAAAAGTGACACTATGTAGAGTTAAGTATAAATAACAATTGCAGCGAGGTACTTTAAAAATCTTATTTGATTAAGTTGAAATCACAAAATATTTTTTTTATATTTCTTTACAAATCGGGATATCCTAAATTCGGTCGTAAAATCATGGATAACCGAAGATTGGTAAAAAGAAAACGCATTAACACATATAGATGAGTAGTCGCACACAAGAGAGCTACACACACTCGCCTGCCACCCCACACCCTGTAGGCCTTCCTTTAAAAACCTCCCCCTACCCGCCGGCCCAGCGAGCCTTTGATAAGGAAATGCAGATATTCAAGGAAAAGCTAGGCATCATATAAGCGTTCTAAAGCTCATTGGCAAGTTGAATGATGGATATATTAAGTTGTAGAAAACATTCGTAATTTGTTTATGATCTTCGTATTTTAGGTTTTATAAATTTCTTGACTTAATTAATGTAAACGTATTGAGAAATTTTGGAATTTTACAATGGTGCAGTGCATTACCACATGGTTTTCAATAGTTACTCTATTCCTAAAATGATTTCTACAAACGTTTCTATTTAACTTTAAATTCCTTATTTTATTGTAAGGAAATTTACATGCGAAAATAATAAAGTAAATGATTGCTAATAAAACAACTGAAAGCAGACAATAAAGATTAGAACAAACGGCGGCGACCGAGCTGCTTCTCCCCCAACTTTGCAAGTGGTTTGCATTCCCCAAAAGCCTCAAACTCAGCGAGATTCGCTAATAATCGACTTCCCCTACTAATTAAAAGCCGCTTTTAATTGCTCGAAAGGGCCACCAGTTGCTTGTCACCGAGCAGTCGCCGGTTATCCGTCTCGCTCCCGCACGGAGGCTGCGCCGGCCCGTATCCGGATGGCCGGGTATAATTGTCAGAAAATTCAATTTCAGATCGGCCTAATTGGGGCCAAATGAAATTTTCAGTATCGCTCCCCGTTCTTTGTTCGCACGCCTCGGACCGTGCTTTAATTGCTTCACGATGAGAGGAATTAATTTTATTTGTTTTTTCTTCTATTATATAAAGTTTGCCAACAGTGCGATTCGAACGTGACTCTCTTGGTGATTAGATTTTATTAGTTACTGCGATATTTGTGATTAATTTTGATTTAGATTTGTTAAGATAAGAATCATATTTTCCACGCTTTATGAACCTCAGTAAACAAGAAGACATAAACATTTGTAGCTAAATCAATGTTATTAAAATCTGACGTATCAAAAAAACGAAATTACACAGATTCGTAAGGCCTATTAGACCGCCATTAAAAAGCGATATTGTAGAGTCGGACGCCGTCTTTCTTTTTTGTATGACGTCTTATTAAAATTGTTGCAAACAATCTATCACAGGTCTACAGATGATTCGAGCGCAATCAAATCGGCCGCTTAAGATTTATAATTCAACGAAATTGCCTCAAACAAACCGAGGAACAAAATTATCGGCCCATTACCAAATGGAACCCCTTTTCTTTAATTACCAAGTAATTTTTGTTTGTTTGCCCGCTCCACCCGAGTCGTTACCTTAATAACCGCGAGTGGGGCGCAATTTGAGATACAGCTAGGAATGATTAACGTTGATTAGCGGTAATTTTGTATGATAACGTACTTATTACATGATTACAACACTTTTGTTGTGTGCGCGACGCGTTCTCTTTGTTGTTCTGTATGTCTCCGATTAGTATTTGTGTTATTAACTGTACATCCAATTAAAGTATACATTTTGTTCAACATTACTTTGAGGTTTGATGTTTTTTTTAGTTTGTTTTAAATGAGTACAGTCATGTCTAGCGACAGTTTTGTTACAAGTTGGTACTAGATTTCAGAATAAATAATTATTGCACAAGCATTTAATTACTAAGCCAAAATTCAATTCAAACGGATATTTACGTGACTCTAGATTGTTCTATTTTTGAATTTAAAAACAAAAAACGGTATAATGTATTATAACAAGTCTGAACTGTCTATAAAAATAACTTTGAACATAGTTCTAATCGTTGTTCCACAAAGGCAAAAGTCATCGAGAAATCCACATTGTTCTTGATTAATTAATTATTGATATGGCAATAAAAAGTCGTGTCTGACCGGTCTCGCACTGCGCCCATCTCAACTATTTTATATTAACATAAAAATTTTAATTGCCTTCTCGCAAGCTTCATTAATACAATATTTGTATTAAGGTATTAACATATTAATTGCATTTCTATGCTGCCGTGACAGAGTTAAGAGTTCCACAATGATTTGGTGTCGTTTCTTATCGTTGCTAATTAAAAATGCAAATAATATTATCATGACATGCAAATTTCGTGTCAAAGGTTAATTATAATTATGCGACTGGTTTTGCTTTAAATTGCTTTTTCACTTCCTTATGATTTATATTGTACACATACGTGTGTATTTAAAGAAGAGGAACGTTTATAATTTTTTATTAGTTATAGCAATAGATGAGTTTGATGTTCCTAGTCACACTGAGTTAATTGTACAGTCAGTTGCATAAATAACCGTACATACAAAACTTCAGACACTTGTGTACACCTACGGTTTCAAGAATATGTTTTCAAGTATTCTTCAATAGCACGTATTCATGGTTTTGTGATATAGTCAAAAAGAGTAGGTAGTTTGAAGAAAAACCAGACAACAGATTAGTTAATATACCATACTCAGCAATTCGCTGTAAATATTATTAAGTTTATTATTAAAATATGCTATTATTCCTTTAAGTCTTGAAATTTTATGATTTTACTAGCTTTTGCCAGCGACTCCGTTCGCGTCTAATTAAAAAAAAACAAAAGTAAGTAGCCTATGTTGTCTTATAGACTATCCTCTACAACTATGCCAAATTGCATCGAGATCCGTTCACCCGTTTAGGCTACAAACTTTAACAAACATCCATCCATCCTAACTTTCGCATTTATAATATTAGTAGGATAAGATTGACTCAAGCTTTTCAAATGTAACATCACCTTCGTGTTATGCTTGGTTGAGTAAGCTAGCGAATCCGGAATTGCGGGTGACATGTATCTTGTTTCTTTACACCGGCCATAATGGCAGTTTAACAGACATTGGCTGTAATTGTCGGGTATTAGTGGAGCATTTACATACCTTTTGACAGTTGATAACACGGTGTAACAATACACGAGCGGTTAGAGAAGTGTAATAACACAATGGACACAAGTAAAGCGTATCCGCACGTTAATGTATAGCTTTAATGTTGACAACTTCTG